>JAOTRH010456236.1:0-29495 GCA_034768845.1 Heliamphora exappendiculata | reverse complement strand
AATCCCGGTGTCTGGTTCTTTATCTCTATCCCTCTCCTTTTAATTCTTGCATTAATTTCATATTTGCATATCTAGATCCTGTGAGATATTAAAAGGTTTTCTAAAAAGTTTTTAAAATCTCCTTTGCTAGCAAAGAAACCCAATTCTCTCCCCCCCTCTTGGGTTGCCTAATTCTAACACATATGTTGCTAGAGACTCGGCTTCACTCTTTGTTTTGGGATCTTCACTAGTATTTGCTAACTCAAGTAAAGTATCTCTTATTTGTAGAGCTTGATATCTTATTACTTTCACACTTTCAACGCGACTTTTTCAACGTGTTTGTGACAATGGTTTAAGAGTGAGACCTTCCACGTTATCTTTCAAAACTTTTCATCGCTTTGTCAAAGATAAAAATAATACATATATACGCTGTACCACTCCAAAGAAAGATATAGCTTTAGAACAAGAGTTGGCCATATTACAAAGAACAAGGTTAAGACTATGACAACTACATGGCGTATAAAATGCTATAGGATTTACTTCAAGTAGTCTTTTCTGTACACCTTTGTGTTTTCCTTTCATATTGGAGCCATTGTCATACCATTGTCCTCTTATATTATCAATACAAAGTCGAATAGTACTCAATACCTATTTAAGTTCAATGAAAAGTCTCAATCCTGAGGTATCTTCCACCTTCAAAAATTCTATAAAAAATTCTTGAACCTTTATTGGACTTGTTGTAACATCCATATATCGTATTACAAGTAACATTTATTCTTCATGACTTATATCCGGAGTACAATCAAGAATAACTAAAAAGTATTTCGCTTTTTTGATTCTTGAAACAATTGTACTTTTGATTTCACCTGCTAATATTTGAATCAGTTTATTTTGAATTTTGTGACCAAGATAATGATAATTAATCTCATTCTACCAATTCTTCAAAGATGTTCTTGCATTATTAGATCAAATTCGACAATCATCTCAATTATGCTTAAAAAAATTCCATTTCTCTCTTGATAAATCTTCTCATTGTCTCCACGAAATGCTAAATTATTTTTTGCAAGTGTTTTAACAACAGCTAATATCCGCAATAATACTCTCTTCGAGTGCTCTCTCTTTTTGTTGATTTGTTCTTGCACATTTTTATCGATTGTTTCAGTCTTTTGTAATCTCATCTCCAACTCAATCCATTTGCTCATGCATATAATGTGCTCGTCACTACTTTCATGACCTTTAAGTCTCTGACCAATATTTTTTTAATATTTAAATCCTTCACAAGCTAATTGAGTTCTGTTTCCATCTTGTTTAAACAATTTACAACAACAGCAAAAAAATTATGTCCAAAGCATCTGAATAGATTAGCAATTTCCTATCATGTTTCTCTCCATTTGATATATACCGAATATAATGTATAGAAAAAAAAGTCTACCAGAAGCATTTTTAAGAAAATTATTATCATCATTTGTTCTTCTAACTCTAGGATCTCTTTCTACCAACAAATCTCTTAAATTCTAATCAATATGGTCCCAATTACTTGGATCATCAATATTTAAAAATCTATATTCTGAACTCAACCCTGCATTTTGACTCTTATCCGCACACTGATCATCATTATCACTCTCATCCGCGCACTGGCTATCGCCTAGGATTTCATTCACTAAATCATTATTTTCTCCAATTTCCAAATATTCAAATTCTTCTTCATTCACTGAATCTTCAACCAAACTAGAATTTTCTGTTAGTTTTTTACCACTAAAAAACTTATCAAGAGATTCCACTTGAGATTGAATTAATTCTTTTACTTTTTGCTTTTTTTTCTTTTTTTCGATTCAGACATGTATTTTCTAGGAGGCATGGTTATAAAATGCTGCAAATCAAAAACATAGCAAATAGAAAAGAATTAAAAAATTTAAAAATTGGCAAACAAAAAAATATTTAATTGACTGCACAACATATATTATATAATAAACATATATTAAAAATAACAAACAAAAAATAAATAAATAGCAAACATAAAAAATATTTAATGATATAAACATATATTATATTATATATATAAATAATAAAAATAGTAAAGTGAGTTCCATTCAGGCTAGACGCACCTGTAGAGAGAGAGAGAGAGAGACGCATGCATGTTGAACAGCAGCCGTAGAGAGAGAGATGCTGAGATGCTGTGACGACGCACACGGCGACGGGCGACGACGCTGAGGTGGCGAGTCGACGAACGGCGACGCACACGGCACACGGCGAGGACGTTGAGGTTTTCCTCACTTGCATAAGAAGGATTCACAGATTCAGACGGCGACTTAGGGTCGTATGAATGAGACGGTGATTTAAGTTTTCTCCACCTGATTTAAGTGTATTTGATGTAAAAAAAATCAATATTTGAATATTAATTTTTTTTATAAATTAGGGGCCCCTCATTTTTGCCCAAATTTGGGGGCCCAAAGCCACTGCCTTGTGGGCTTTGCCCCAAGGCCGGCTCTGAAGCGCTTTAGCTAATGTTGCAAATATATGGGCAGGTGGATTGACATTATTTCGGCAAAATTTCGAGTCAACTGCATTGTTAAGTACAATGGATCGATAGTATTCTAACAAAACTCAAAAAATTATTAAATACTCTCAAAGTATCATATAAGCGATACCATGTAGTACTCTCGGCAAATAAATGATCGCAACCTACATAATGTGGGCCACCATTTGCCTCTTAATCACCCAATAAAAATAAGTTATTATGTGCCTACAGTAAAATTTGTCACTAGTACTATATTAAGTAGGAGCACCACGTAAACTTGCCACATAAAATTCTGAGAACACTGAATAATTAGTCACAAAACTCTGGTTAGGACTACATCAACAAGGCAAGTGGAACAATAGAACTATAGTATTGCGTTCAAGAGCCAGGTGTAGTACCCCGTTGGCAAGAAAATGCTAGGAAGGTCTCTAGAAGTGTGTAGAAATGAGTGGTTGAGGTGGAAAGCTTTTCATGGTCTAGCAACATCGAAATGGGTCCTCGTATTTTTTTGAAAAGCCTTGCTAAAACTTTAGTTTATGTGAAACAAGAGCTCCATTTGGATAACTTGTTTATTAGCTTATTTAGCATATAAGTAGTTAAATAAACAATTTCGTTTAGTTTATTAAATAAGTAAGATATAAGTCAATAAATAAATAAGTTAATAAGCTAAATAAGTAACTGTTAAGCAAGATTTAAGCTAAATATTATTATTTATAATGCAAATAAGTAAAAATAAGTTAAATAAATAAAAATAAGCAAATAAGCCACTTAAAAGCTAAGATAGCCAAACGAACTTATTTATTTCTATTTTTGTTTATTTTACAATAAATAAATAAATAAATAAATTATTTACTCAAACAGAGCCAAGGTTTCGCAAAACATAAATTGCACCAAAATGAAACTCGCACAAATTTTATTGTGACCTTTCGGCCACTTTAAAATCTTTTATGCAAATCTTTTATGCATATTTGTGACCTTTAGGCCTTGTTTGATGACAGGGTAAAGAGGTTGGGATTGAACTATTGTATAATAACTTTATATATATCTTTGTTTGGGTATCAAATTTGTGTAGAATTTTTTATCCTCTTTAATCACTTTTGTCTCTCATATTAGGGATTATTTGTATCCCAAGGAGAGGGTTTTGTTAACTTGAAATATCATTAAATTATTTTATTCTAAATTAAATATTATTTGGTACAAAAATACTACATTAATTATTCAATTTATAATACTTTTAGTACTATTAATCAGAATACACTAATTATTTAGTAAAAATAGTCATTTTACCTGAACAAACAATTTTTATTGGAAACATTCCTCTAATGAATTCTCTGGGAACTTCTATAGTAAATGGAATATACAGAATTGTGCAGGATAACCCCAAGGAGTTGTGGGTTTTTTTCTACCAATTGGGGCCCTCCCTTCACCACCCCCATGGGGATGGTCTACAGGGTTCATAACTACTCCTCTTACTACAGGACGCTTATTTAGCCAACGCTTACCTATGAATTCCATTGGACCCAGAAATAATCCATTGGAAGACTCCTTTGGGTCTTTCAATATTTACCATCCGAAAAGAAGAAAAAACGGAGTCTTTATCTAAAAAAATGCGTTGAGAAAGGACAAATGTATAGAATCTTTCAACAAAATAGTGTACCAAATACTTCCTGACGAGCTCTAATATAATCAGATTTATAAGTAAGCATCTCTTGTAAAATATGAGCAACACCAAATCCTTCTGGAGCCAAACCTCCATTTCTCCTACCCGTTGTCCCCCTTGCTTGGCCCTTCCTCTAAGGGGTTGTTGTGTAATGAGGCCATAGTTCACCAAGTGACATGATGACGTCACGACATAACATTCATGACGACCCTCGTGCAATGGTAATTGTGCACGGAAGCTTATTGCAATTTTGTTACGTGAAGACAAACCATTCAGGTGCAATTTTATTATTGATCTAAATGGAAGTTCGTTCTTGGTAACAAGAAATTCGGATAAAGGATATATTGTCTTGTAGAGATAATCTAAGGGCCCGTTTGGTAATTTTAGTCTTTTGATTTTTTGGGTGAAAATGTAAAAAAAAAAAAAAATTAATATGGTCTGTTTGGTAAAAAAGTAAAAAATTAAAAAATTATATCAAAATACTAATTTTTAAAATATTTTATAGAAAACTCTAATCACTTTTAAAATATAATAATACCTATTATTTATAATTTATTTACTACAACTACCAATTACATATAATTGTTAATATTAAATATACAGAAGGATAAAATTATCTAATCTGAATAAAAAGCTAAAAAGTTAACTTTTTGCTTAAGTTTGTGTTTGGATTAGTTTTTTTGTAGATTTTTTAGTTTTTTAGCTTTTTGTTTAAAAGTAAATGTAAAACTATGTGAAAAAACTAATTGAGACCAAACAAATGAGCATTTTAAGAAGCTTTTAAAAAAAATCTCAAAAAAGCTAAGTTAAACATAGGCTAAACAACTAACTTAAAAAAAGTTAAACTTAAAAATTAAATTACCAAACAATTTACATTTAGGTTCCGTTTGTTTCGATGTAAAATATTTTTAAGTAAAATATTTTACTTAATTTTTTACTATTTGGCTGATAATACTTATGTAAAATATATTTTTTAGTAAAATATTTTACTTTATTAAGACCAAATTTGACTTACAAAAAATTAACTCGTAAATTAATTTTGAGATCCACTTTCAGAACCTTCACCTAATTCTTACAGCATTTGATCATTCTTATAACAAATAAGAATGAGAGAATAAGAGACAAATCCCACTACGTCAAATGGCAATATTAACTGCGATTTAATTTACGGCGATAAGTCAACCGTCGTTAAAGATACACTTTAAATGGCAGTAAAATAATCGCCGTTAAAAAAGGGTATTAATAGCGGTCACAACGAACCGTCGGTATAATTTGATATATTTAGCACCACAAAATGAGCATTAATGGAGGTTAAAACTAATCGCTAGTAAAGAAGTAAGAAATTTCACGCATACATAAATCTGTCCTTTTTTTCGGTGGTAATTTAAAGAAGCGTCGTTTAGCCAAATGTGTTTTCCCTCCCAATTGGAATTTGCCCTCTTCCATTTTGCTTAACATTCCCACTAACGGTGAGCAAAACTGTTTTGAGTTCCCAAGCATAAACCCTACTCCCACTATCGGTGAGCAAAACTGTTTTGAGTTCCCAAGCATAAACCCTAGACCTTTAGATTTCCCACTACTCCGTTCCTCAGCCCCGAATCGCCAGGAGCTAAACCCTAGCCCTTTTCATTTCTCACCACCGCTGCGTCTCTTCAGGACTATCACGCGAAAGTCGCCATCGACCACCACCCATTTTCGCAGTCGATCAAAACCAATTTTTGCTGTCGACCACCTGTTTTTTGCCGTCGACGACCCAATATCCTCTATCTGTGTGTGTGTGTGTCACACACACAATGCACCGAAGTCGACACACAACATTTGTTCTGCTCGGTTCACACTTCACACAGAGAGAAACAGAGAGAGAGATTGTTTACATGTTACACTTCACAGCATTTGTCTTGCTCGTCTCTTTAGGCTGCATGTATATTTTATGTTTATTTTACATTTTTTTAAATCTAAATTCAGTAGAATATTTTTCGTGAATGTGATTGATTGAATCTCAAAAATATTATTTTTTTGTTAATTTAAACGAAATCATATTTTTCAAAGTTGATCTGAAAAGCGAAATTATTTTAGCTAAATGATGACAAAATCTTAAAAAATAGAAACAAGGCACCCAAGAGAGAGAGAGCAAATAAACTTCGATAGGCACGCATTGATGGTCGGCAGTAAGCGACATTGAGCTCCGTAAAATGGCAAGACAAAGAGAGTTAGGGCATAAGTTTGCAAAGAGAGAGAAAGGGGAGCACACAACTTTTGATGGGAACAAACTAATAGTCGGTGGTGAGAGACATTGAGCTCTCTGAAATGGCAAGACAAAGAGAGTAAGGGCATAAGTTTGCATAGAGAAGGGGAGAGAGAACAGGACCTTCAATGGGAACGCACTGATGGTGGGCGGTGAGCAACGATGAGACGCGTTGAGCGGCGGTGAAAGGCAGCGGGTCAGAGAGAGAGAGAGAAGGGCCTTGGGTGATCGGTTGAAAAAAAGAGGGAGGAAGAGAGAAGAAGAGCCCAAAGAAAATGGGAATACAGCATCTCACACCAGTAATATTTGCAAAAAAGAAAGAACAAAAAGCATGGATAATTTTGCACCGTTGGATTGCTTTTTAATTTGGGCGGGAAGCTGATCCCACCATTAATTCAAAATATGATTTAGATATTTTTTAGCTTACAAAAAATGGCCCTATTTTATTTTATATATATATATTGGTAATATATAATAATATATAGAATCAACAAATCAACAATGGACAACTCAACAAATTCAAGAAATCGCAAAAACATTTGACCAGATAAAAAGAGATATACTCTATGTATAGAAATCAACACTGCAGAAATAAATTTTGAGCAAATGTGGAGCAGATAATGTCATATTGTAGATTTGTGAAATCTGGCAATAATATCAAGATATACCAAAAACCTTCAAGCTATTAAAGTGTGGAGCCTTACCCTACCAATATATAGGTGAGGGACTCTGAGCATCACAGAATTGCTATAAGAAATTTCTGCCAATAAATTATTGAAAGCTCAAGTGTAACTAACCAGCAGAGCTGAGGGTTTCGGTTTCTAAGCAATAATATCAAGCTACACTAAAAACCTTAAATCTAACTGAAAAGGAATAAAATGAAAACAACCAAACATTAAGTTGCTGATAAAACTTAGGGTTTCGGTTCCAATCTGGAAAATTCATTTTCACAAAGATGCAGCTTTCATTCTCCTGATCTAGAACATCAAATGGAAAAAATCAAAGAAAATAGTGTTTTTCATTCACATTTTTTACTCTCTTTTTTTTTTTCTCACAACAAAACATGTATGCGCACACACATAAATGTGAATTTTATGCAGAAAACAGGGACTATCTGTAAAATTATCCGAATCGAACAGTGTGGCAAAAAATGGTGGTCGACAGCGAGTTTGCAGAGAGAGAGAGAGAGAGAGAGAGAGAGAGAGCAAATGAACTTCGATAGGCACGCACTAATGGTCGGCGGTAAGCAACGTTAAGCTCCCTAAAATGGCAAGACAAAGAGAGTTAGGGCATAAGTTTGCAAAGAGAGAGAGAGAGAGAGAGAGCACACGAATTTTGATGGGAACGAACTGATAGTCGGCGGTGAGAGACATTGAGCTCTCCAAAATGGCAAGACAAAGAGAGTTAGGGCATAAGTTTGCGGAGAGAGGGGGAGAGGGCACACGACCTTCAATGGGAACGCATTGATGGTGGGCGGTGAGCAGCGTTGAGCGGCGGTGAAAGACAGCGGGTCAGAGAGAGAGAGAGAGGGCCTCGGGTGATCGGCTGAAAAGAAGAGAGAGGAAGAGAGAAGCAGAGCCCAAAGAAAATAGGAACGTAGCATCTCACGTCAGTAATAATTGCAAAAAAGAAAGAGCAAAAAGGGTGGAGAATTTTCCACCGTTGGATTGCTTTTTAATTTGGGTGGGAAATTGATCCTCACCATTAATTCAAAATATGATTTAGATATTTTTTAGATTACAAAAAATAGTCCCATTATATATATATATATAATATAATATATAATATATTGTGATAAAATATAATAATATACATAATCAACAAATCAATAATGCACAACTCAACAAATTCAAGAAATTGCAAAAACATTTGTCCAGCTAAAAACAGATATACTCTATGTATAAAAATCATCAATGCACAAATAAAATTTGAGTAAGTGTGGAGAAAATAATATTATATTGTAGATTTGTGAAATCTGGCAAAAATATCAAGATATACCAAAAATCTTCAAGCTACTAAAGTGTGGGGCCTTATCCTATCATATATATAGGTGAGGGACTGACCATCATAGAATTGCTGCAAGAAATTTCTGCTAATAAATTATCGAAAGCTCAAATGTAACTAATTAGTAGAGCTGAGGGTTTCAATTTTCAAGCAATAATATCAAGTTATACTAAAAATCTCAAATCCAACTAAAAATGAATAAAATGAGAACAACCAAACATTAAATTTTCGATAAAGATGAAGGTTTTGATTCCAAGATGAAAAATTCATCTTCACAAAGATGTGGCTTTCATTCTCATGATCTAGAACATCAAATGGGAAAAATAAGAGAAATTTGTATTTTTCATTCACATTTTTTACTCTCTCTCTCTCTTTTTTTTCTCACAACCAAACATGTACGCGCACACACACAAATGCAAATTTTATGCAGAAAATAGGGACTATCTATAAGATTATCTTAATCGAACAATGTGACAAAAAATTGTGATCAACGGCGAGTTTGCAGATAGAGAAAGAGAGAGAGCAAATGAACTTCGATAGGCACGCACTTATGGTCGGCAGTAAAGGATGTTGAGCTCCCTAAAATGGCAAGACAAAGAGAGTTAGGGCATAAGTTTGCACAGAGAGAGAGAGAGAGAGAGATAGACCCTTGATGAGAACAAAATGATAGTCGGCGGTGAGAGACATTGAGCTCCCTGAAATGGCAAGACAAAGAGAGTAAGGGCATAAGTTTGCATAGAGAGGGGGAGAGAGCACGCGACCTTCAATGGGAACGCACTGATGGTGGGCGATGAGCAACGGTGAGAGGCGTTGAGCGGCGGTGAAAGGCAGCGGGTCATAGAGAGAGAGAGAGAGAGGGGCCTCGGGTAATCGGCTGAAAGAGAGGGAGGGAGAGAGAAGTAGAGCCCCAAAAAAAGGAGAATGCAGCATCTCACACCAGTAATAATTGCAAAAAGAAAGAACTAAAAGGGTGAAGAATTTTGCACCATTGGAATGCTTTTTAATTTGAGCAGGAACATGATCCTCACAATTGATTCAAAATATATTTTAGAAATTTTTTAGCTTACAAAAACTGGCCCTATTTTATTATATAGATTAATATCAAATATATAAGTTTTTTTTGGCTAAAAATGTAAAAAAGCAAAAAAATTAATTTTTAAGTTAATTGCCAATCAGGCCCTAAAATTGACATGTATTTTATTATAATATGCCAAATTATAATTTTGACAATGTCAAGACCCGAACCTGGCCTAAAGCCGTTAAAGCCACTAAAACCTTGACTTTGGATTCCCAATTTTACAGAAAAATTTAGAACTCTCAAAACTTTTAAGTATTTATACATATTCATATATAATTTTTTTTGCATAAATCTCAACCTAATTAACAAATAAACAGTCAAATATTATTTTTTCTCTCAAGCTTAGTTAAAAAATAAGGTCCACTACCGCAGCTAATTCTCATTCAACCCAAATTGCCTAATTCTTAGTTAATGGACTAATTCATTATTAGCAATATTAGCTAGTTGTTTCAAAGTGAAGACATGCAAATAGATGTTGTTATAAAATAATTAAAATGATTGATTATGTATTTTGAAAGGAATAGAGATAAAAGTTTTGTGGATACGATGATTGAAACTAAAGAAATTGTAAGTGAAATAAAAATTAAATTTGTATTTCTTAAAAAGCATGTTATTCATAGAAAGAAACAATTTGATAAGATTATTAGTGATGAGATGATGTAGTTGGCTAAAGAATTTTTCATAGTTAATTATTTTTTATTTATAATATTTTAGAGTTTATTTTTGAATTAATTTTATTATTTATTTATTTTTTATTTGTATAAATTTTAAAAAAATTCTATTTTAGAAGTTCGATTTAAATTCCTAAAACTCTAGGATCAGTCAGGACAATGCCACCATAACAATTTTTGATTAAAAAGCAATAAAAAGAACAAAACATTAAACAAGCTCTAAGTTGAAGTGAGTAGGTTTTTTCGAGTTCGGGTTTTGGTGATCCCAATAGATCTAAGGTGGTGTTTAATAAAACTACTGTTAGTAACTTATAGATTATAATTTGTAATAAAAATTGTGAGTATTTAATAAAAATTAATATAACTTATAGTTAAAATAGAAGAAAAAATAATTATAAACTGTAATAGAAATTGTGAGTGCTTAAAAAAATTTAAAATTTATAGTTAAAATTAATAATAAAAAATTAAAAAATAATAGCAATAGTATTCCAAACACGCTCTTAGTAATCCCAATTTCAAATAATTTGGAAGAGCTTTCCAATTTCAAAGTTTTTCTTTTTTTTTTTCTTTTTAACAGTTCCTTTCTTAGTTTTTTTTATTTACTATTTTGCTCTAATTATTTCAACGGAACGCATCATCTTTATGACTAAATTGAACGCCAACGGTTATATTATTTCATTCAATGCCAAATTTCTCTTGTTCCCAATTTCAAATAATTTGGAATAGCTTTATAAAGATTTTTTTGTAGTAGTTTTTCTGGACTTTTTAGTTTATTTTTATATTTTTTCTAATTTTCTTATACGTTTAGATGAAAAAAATCGAAAAATCTGACCATTTTAAATAAAATGAAAAATAAGATGAGAAAAAGATAGTGGCTTCTTTTATCTTACCTAAATTTTTAAGATTTTGTTTATTTTTCGAATTCCTAATGAAGAGAGAAATCTAAAAATTATATCCGTTTAAGCTCATATTAAAAAAAGTTTATAAAAAATAAAAATTATATGAAAAAATACTCCAAACATAGGGTGAATTTTAATGTTTCTATGGTGTGTTTGGCTAAGATTTTTGGCTAAGCTTTTAGGTTCACGTTACTAATTTTAATTGTAAAATATACATTTTTTGAAATATTCACAACTTTTGTTACAAGTCTTAATTACTTTTTCTTCTATTATAAGTACAAGTTATAATTTTTACCAAATACTTATAATTTCTATTATAAATTACAATCTATAAGATTAAGCTATTAATTTTAGCAATTCTAAGCACTCGTCCATAAATATGGTTAGTAGAAAGATCACTATGATCAAATAATTACATTTTAATTAAAAAAATTAACCATTCCACATAATAGATTATAATTAGACAGTTATATTCATTTGGAAATTTGCTTTATTTATCCTAAACAAGTTATTTATTTCGTTCTATTTTTTTCCATGCTTTGGCCTAAATTTTATAATTTTGTAATTTCTCCACTCTAGAGTAATTTTATTTTTTAAGTTGACTAAAGTTAAAACAGTTCACTAAATATGGAAAAAAAAGTTAAATAAAATGCTACATCTTGGTTGAGATTTTTTTTATGATTATTTTATTTTTTTATGTAAAAACAATCTTATTTTAAAATAGTGAAGATTGTATTTTTTCAAATTTGTTATTAGTTAAATTAATTATTAAAAGTTATTAGTTACTCTGACAAATATTCAAATTCGTATAGTACTAGGTATAACTCGTGTCTAAAAGTACTACTACTATTTTTAAAAAAATTATTTAATAGCTTGCAATGACGATTGAAATTATAAAAGACAAAAAAATATTTAAAAAATAATAGTGACAGATCAATAGATTATTTAAATACTCAAATTTAATAATAACAAATTAATTAAAAAATATATAATGATCATATTCAAATTGATAATTATACTTGAATTAAATAAAAATTTATCAAAAAAACAAAATTCTAATGAACTTAATCTCACCGTTAAATTATTTAAACAGAATATGAATATTTGAATCAATAGATACATGTCAAATCAACTATTGTAACTTACTATATAAATATATATATATATATATATATATATATATTGTTAACAGGAAAGTAAGTAAATGATAAAACTTGAAAAAAGAAGGAGACAAAAAAGAAAAAAAACACAGAAAATAAAATTCTCTTCCAAGGCACTTTCCTGTGCTTCACGCCTCCCCCAACCACCGTTAGATTTAGTTGAAGAAATATGAGCCATTGAATAAAATACATACATCTCACATCAATTAGTTAATTTCTTATACAGATTTCAGTTAGCTAACTTGTTATATAAATTTTGAATATGTAAAAATTCATACAGATTTATTATAGGAGAGATATTAAGTAGGTGTTTTCTCTTTATAAAATAATATAAACAAGTAGATGTTCTCTCTTTATAGAGTCGTATAGATGATATTTATTTATTTAAAGTTCAAATCTCATATTATTCAAATATTATATATCAAAATTTAATTAGTTTAAATGTGAGTTATTATAAAATATTAAATTAATTTTGATAAATTTTAATTCTCACCAACTTTGAAATTTCTATGAATATGATCTTCTCTTGATTATCTTTTATTAAAAATTATGTATCACAATTTGGGTTCCAATTCGAATTCTTTGGAAATTTAAATTTAATCCTAGAATAATTTTATTTAAAAAATTTGAAATTCGCTTTCAAATAATCTTATTCATGATGCATTTACATTATTAGGTTTTTAAAGCACATAAATCGTTGTGGGTTCTCTAAAGTTCAAAAATCCCATCTTGATATTTTTTTTAAATTTATATTTTTTGTATTCGATATTATATATATGTCACAATTTAATCATTTCAAATTTAAATTATTTTAAAATTAATTAGATTATAATCTTATTCAAATAAACTTTGAAATTCATTCGTATTGGTGACTAGCTTGTTCATCGGGTTCTTTATATTTCATTACTCCATTGACTTATTTTTTTCCAAAATTTATAGTTGTTTTACTAAAAATTATATGTCATAATTTGATTTGTTCAACTTTGAATCATTTTAAAATCTAAATTTAATCTTAATACAATCTTATGCTAAGGTCCTGATTGGCAATATTAACTTTTTCACTTTTTAGTTAAAAATGTTTAAAAAATTAAAATTATTCATTTGACGAAAAATTAAAAATTAAAAAATTAAAAAGTCAAATTAAAAGACAAACTCACATAATATTCTATTCAATTCTACCATTTTTAAAATATAATAATACTATTTATTTATAATTTATTTTTTACCACTACCACTACATATAATTGTAAATATCAAATATATAGAAGTGTAATATTGTACATTTTGAGTAAAAAATAAAAAAATTAGTTTTTCACTCAAATAATCAATTTAAAAAAAGTTAACTTAAAAATTAAAGTACCAAATAATTTACTTCGAACTCAATTTTAGCTTTTTGCTAAAAATGTAAAAAAAATAAATTTAACTTTTAAATTAATTAGTTGCCAATGGAACGCTAATAAATTTCAAATTTTATTTTAATATAATATTATCTATAATTCATTCAGATTACTTTCTTTTATTAAGAAAGTATGTGTTATAATTTCATTGGTTCCATTAATATTTCTCAAAATTCAATAAAACTATAATAGTAATTTGAACAAATTACAAGTTAAATTATATAAAATTAAGGATATGGCGAAGAAATTTTGCATGTGCATATGTATTTGTAAAAGTTTTAAAGCCTCATCTCATACCAAATTCATGTGACTTATTTGAAGTAATAATGAAGATTTTTATTTTTATTTTTAAATTTAATGCAATAAACACATTTATCGATTTAACACCATTTATTATTCTCAAAATTAGAATTACCCCTTTGGCTACCTATTTTATATTAGCTAAAATAAGAAATACTATAATTTTTTGTCTTATAAAATACTCTCTCTCTCTCTCTCTTTCTTTTTCTCTCTCTCTCTCTCTATATATATATATATATATATATCTATATATATATATGTATTTATTTATTTGTATTTATTTCGTGCCAAACACTAATTTATTGCTAGTTTTTAATAATACAGTAGTAAAAATTTTGAGTGCAATAATATTAACTAATTTATATCAGGTAAGTGAAAAATAAAAAATAATTTACTTAATATATATTGATTTTTTTTAATTTGTAAAAGAAAACATATAAACAATGCCCATAGTATTTGAGAGTATCTAGACTTTGTTTGGAGCAATAGCCTTTTTTTTAATTTTATTTTTCTTAATTTATTTTTAATAAATTTGTTTTTTATTTGGTTAAACTATTATAATTGTTTCAATTTCTCTCATTGAATGAGTTGAAAAAAGAGAAATATATATGTTTGGGTAAAAAACTAATTTAGTGGTTTTTTGTTTTTTTGAACCTTTTTAATTTTATCCTGAACCGACATAACTTTTTAAAAAATTTTTATCACAAGAAATTAAAAAAATAAAAAATTTAAATAAAATACAAAAAAATAAAAAAAATAAAAAAATCTCTTTTTTAATATATTTTTTTCAGGCCCACTTATTCATACTATCTGAAAAAATAAAAAATTATGCCCAAAAAATGCGTTTTTAGAGAAAAGACAAAAAAAAAAGAAGCTAAAATTAAAAACTAATTCCAAACATGGCCTCAATAATTTGTAGGGTTTTCCAATCCATGTCATCACACCGGATGTATTTTATTTGAATGCATATCATCATGTTTACCAACATCACATACATACATGCATAAATAAATAATAATAATAATAATAATAATAATAATAATGCTATGGTTACCGTGTCACTGCATTTGAGTATTTTGTACGGCGGCGTTTTATATGTAATATTTAAAATATATATAATAATTTATAAAATAATATAATTATAGCACTCAGCACGTTACAAAATATGTTGACGATAACATTATTCGAATTATAATATGAGTAATGATATAATAATTATATTTGGTAACTTAATTTAAATATTAAATGATATAATATTTTATAAATAGTATTTATATTAATTTATAAATTTATATTTATCTATAAGCAAATTACATAAGGTACCGTCTACTATCAATCTGATTTTTTTAAAAAAATTTAATTTTTAAACTGGTTTGTTTTGAATAATAATTTTGTATGTTTTTGAAAAAAAATAAAAAAAGTTAATTTTTTTTTTAATATCTACCTTTTTAAATTATCCCAAACACTTTTATTTTTTTTATTTTTTATTTTTTTTAAAAAATTAAATCTCTTAAAAGTTAAGTTTAAAAATTATACAAAATATGTACTAAGAACCCCGCTTGGAATAATTATTTATTTTATTTGACTTATTTTAATATTTAATCAAAGGATCATACTTTTTTATACTTTTTATTGAGATTAGATAGAAAAGTAATTTTTTAATTAAAATATAAAAAATAAAAAATAAAATAAAATAAATTAATAAATTAAATTTTATATTATTTATTTTATTTTTTAATAAAAAAATATTATCTTTAAATTATTTTTTATTTTCATTTTGTTAGTCATCAAAATTGTATGAAAAATAAAGAATTTTAATAAGAAAACAAAAAATTAGAAAAACAAAAATAAGTAAAAATTATAAAACTTATCCCAATCATGGCCAAGATGCCAGTTACCAAAATATTCCTATAATATTCCCCCTTATAAAAGGCCAACCCTCCAGAGAAACAGAGAGAAAAAAGAGAGAAGCAGAGAGAGAGAGAGAGAGAGAGAGAGGGAAGAGAGAGATGGGTAGCTTCTCATTGGAAACAAGATCCAACGGTTGTGGGAGCTTCTTGGAAGATGCTCCGAACACACACCACCGGATCCTTGAATTTCCGGACGAAACAATGGAGGAAACCAACCCCCTGAACCCACCATCTGGGTTGTTTGGGAGCGATGATAACCCACCAAACGGGCTGTTTGGGAGCGATGCCGAGGACGACCCAGGGTTCAAGAACAAGGCCAAGAAGCAGAAGAAGAAGAATAAGAAGAAGAACCAGGTGTTTCTGGAAGTGTTTGTGGAGGCAGCGGACGAGGAGAACCTGACGAGGACGAAGAGCTTGACGGACGACGACTTGGAGGAACTGAAGGGGTGTTTGGACCTAGGGTTTGGGTTCAGCTACGACGAGATTCCTGAACTCTGCAACACCTTGCCGGCTCTCGAGCTTTGCTATTCCATGAGCCAGAGATTCATCGACGACCACCAGAAATCGCCGGATTCTTCGCCGTCGCCGGACGAGACGTGTTCGTCGTCCTCCGGTCCAATTGCCAATTGGAAGATCTCTAGTCCCGGTGAGCCATTTTGCTAAATTTTTTTGATATTTTGCTTCGTTTGGGATAATTGGTTATTTGTTTATTTTATTTTATTAATTTTTTTAAAATTATTTATTTATTTTTTGACTATTTTTATCGAAATGAGCAAAAAAAAAAAAAAAGAAAAGATTTTAAACTTTTTTTTTATGTTTTCCAATCTTTTTTCACAAATTATTACCATTTTCGAGTCTTCTCATCCTGTTGAGTTCAAAAAATGAAAAGGTATGATTAGAATATAAAAAAATAAAAAATAATAAACTCAATAAATTTGTTGCCCTATTTGGATAATAATAATTGCTTGCTTGTTTTAATTAATTAATTTTATTTTTAATATTTTTTATTATTTAATTAAATTATTAAAATTTTCAACTCTTCTATGAGCTGAAAAAGTAAAAAATTTAATTAAAAAATATATATTTTTTAATAAGTTAATAAACTAAATCATATATTGAATTTTAGAAAAATTATTGGTTTTGATTGTATTTTGTTGCGCCTAAGGTGATCTATTGATCAATTGATGCAAAATTTTGATTTTCTAGATGAAATTATGAAATTGGATTTTGGTTTTTGATGTTAGAATTATGTTAGAAAGGTATATGGGTGGAAAGTTGAAGGAAACCATTATAGAAGAAAATGTTTTAGAAAAATGTTTTAGAATTGGATATGTGTGGTTAAAAAATTGCACAATTGAAGTTTCGTTTGCTAATTTAGTTTTAAATTAGGTTTTTTTAAAAATTACTTTAAGTCGAAAAACTGTATGGGCGACTTAAAGTCAAAAAATAAAAAATTTTGTTTAAAATTATTATAATTTTTTAAGTTTGATTTTTACATAATTTTATATTTAATATAAAATTTATTTAAAAGATTTTGATGAATACATTTTAAAAATATATTTTTTATAAAAAAATATATTTATGTAATAAAAATTATGATATTTTTAAAAAATATAAAAAAAATTATATAATAAAAAAAACTAAAAAAATTTTGAGTTAAAAAATAAATTTTTTTAATTTTTTATACTTTAAATAAAAGATAAAAAGAGTAACTTTTAAATCGGTTTAATATCAATTGCCAAAGGAGAAGTAAGCTTCACACACTTAACAAATTCAGTAGCATGGAACCCTTTGCTCTCTCCTTGAACTTTCTATTGCTGAAACTAATGGATTTAGTCAAAAATTTTAAAAAATAAATTTTAATCCGTAACATACATAAATAAAAATTTTAATGTGCAAAATTTATAAAAAAAAAATTTAACGCGCAATATTCAATTCTATGATCTTTTTTGAAAATATTCAATAATAGATAAATTTATCAATTTTGCATAACAAATAGATAAATTTATTTATATTTTTTATACGTATTTTCAATAAGATAGATAAATTTATCTGTGCTTTTACACATGCTTTCAATAAAAGACAGATAAATTTATTTGTATTTTGTATATGTATTTTAAAAAGATACAAATAAATTTATTTGTATTATTTATTCGTGGTTACAATAAGACAGATAAATTTATTTATATTCTTTATATATATTTTAAAAGATACAGATAAATTTATTTGTAATCTTTTTATGCATTTACAATAAGACAGATAAATGTACCTTTATATAAAGTGTTTTTGTTCCAAAAAATTATACACATATAAATAGAGTACCTAACGCTTTAAAATTTTTATTAGGATGAATTTTAGTCGTTAAAAAATATTATGCTAGATGAAAGACAGTAACTCACCTATAAATTGAATTATTCACTAATTTCTCGAAAAAAAAAATTATTACTTTTGCCCGGTCGGGTTTTGAACTAAATGCACTTTCACGCCCAAATTACTTATTTAAAAGCTCTTGAAAAAGAGAGGCAAGTTTGAATATCAAATTACAATGATCCAGTTCTGTTCTTTGCCTTTATTTTGCAAAGTGTTCTTTCACCATGTCTGTTTTAATGGATTAGGAATAATTGAATTGGATTAAAAAATACTTGTGGTTCATATTTTTTAAATTTCTCTCTTCAAAATGTTGATTCAAAGTTTAATTTACCCAATTGATTCATTAGTTTAAAAAGTAAAATATTTTATTAAAATATAAAAAGTTCTAAAAGGACAAAAAGAAGTCAATATGTTAAATTTTATATTATTTAATTTTGTTTTTAGTAAATGTTTTTATTTTTTTAATTAATTTTTAAATTTTTTTTTAATTCATCTTATCAAAATAATTTAAAAACAAAAATTTAATTAAATGGTAAAAAAATTCAGAAAACAATAGCAGAACTTGCGAAATTTAGCCCAAACAGGGCCATTTGGGAGGGAATCCTCTGGTTCTAACGTTCCATTGCCCATATATGATCCCAGGTGACCATCCCGAGGACGTGAAAGCGAGGCTCAAATTTTGGGCGCAGGCAGTGGCGTGCACCGTCCGATTATGCAGCTAGAAGAAATCTTCGCTTGCGGGAAGAATGTATTCACATTTTCTTCTTCTTGGGAGTTTCGTAGACTGGACCTTCATGGAAACTTCATGCAGTTGTGCTCTATCTGATTTCTGCCTACGGGAAACAAGAGTTCCTTATATTCTTTACCCAGACAATAGAGATGGACGTTCCAGATTCCATCCGTGATGGGTCGGGTCGGTTTTAGAAGAGAAGGTAAAGAAAGAGAGAGAAGGATCCGTTCAATTCGGGTCAGAAATTACCCGAATCCTCAATAAGAGTTAAGGGTAATGTATGATAATTGCATTGAGTACATTGTAGAATAAATTCACATTAATAAAATTCCTTTTTTTTTTATTTTTTTTTATTTTTTTTCCTTTTCTATCTTAGCATTGGTAAAAATATATTAAATGAATTTGATATATAATAAAATTATAAATTATTTGTGCTTAATATACTATCGATGATGGCGGTGGCAGTGGTGATGGCAATAGGAATAATGACTCATTAATGGTGGTAATTGTGTTTGAGTAATTGTGTTTGAGTGTGAGAGAGATTTAAACTAAATTTATTAAAATGAGAAAATAATAATTTAAAATAAAATTGTCAGAAAAAGAGAAAAAATAGGCTAGACTTAAAAATAGTAAAATAAATCTCAATTTTAATTGTTTTTAACTTTATAATTTAAATTTGGCTTAATCGCAAGCAAGCGTTGCTTTTCAGAATGTGTTAAGAGGGTAGATAATATATTTTTAAGAAAGTGAGTTTCTCACCGCAAAATCTGAGTTTGAATTAATTTTAATTATTTTTTTTAAAATAAGGTAGAAAAGAGAGTATGTTTTGAAAAATATGAATTATTTTATTATATTAAAATGTTTGTTACTTTTAAATATTCGAGTTTAAGTATTTTATATTACATTATTGGGCACACTTGTTGTCATTTTTTTAACACAGAGGTACTGTACGGAATATTTGTCACAATTTTTTCTTTTTAACTTATGGTTTCTACTTATGGACTAAAAAAATGTAAAAAAAAGTTAATTTGGTATAAATTCTATTCTTGCGGTTTAATTTTTTTTAAGTTAAGCATTTTGCTTAAACTCATTTTAAATCCAATAAGCTAAAAATTTCGTTTGTGAGATGTATAGAATGATTTTAACCCAAAAGCTTAAAATAGTTTTAAGTCAAAAGGTAAAAATTTTTGTTTAAAATTTGTATAATTTTTAAAAATTTATTTTTAAATAGTTTTATATTCAATATTGATTTTGTTTAATAGATTTTAACAAATGCATTTTAAATATATATATATATATATATAAAATAGATTTATTTAATAAAAGTTATAATATTTTTAAAAAATAAAAATAAAAATTATAAAAAAAACAAAAGACAAAGTCTTTGAGTTGAAAATTAAGAATTTTTAACTTTTTAAGCTTTATGCAAAAAGATAAAAAGACAATCTAAATTTAAATCTACTTAAAGTCAATTATCCAATGAGGCCCAAGTATTAAAAGTTGAGCTTCAGAATTTTTAAGCTATAATTAAGCCATTGTTTTGTTTTTAATGCCTTTTCTTTTTTATTTTAGGCATTATTTAAGTATCAAATATTTTCTCACATTTGGTGTTTTGAAGACTATGTAATGTCATTTTGAACAAAACAGTTAACTTTTTTTATTTATTTTTTATTAAAAACATTATTACTTCATCAAAACAAATTTGTATTCACTCCTTCTACCACCTTTAACCACTCCCACTACCAATCACTATTGTCCACAACCACCACTTACCAACCCTCAACCCAAACAAGTTAATTGTTTCACATCAACTATTGTTCTGTTAAATTCTTCAAGTAATCAGAACTCTAGAAGTGAGAATACCTTTAGTTTGCAAGAAATTCAAAGAGAAAAGATGCAATACACACTTTCTGATTGGAGTGCATCATATGCCAATTTATAAATCTTGTGGCCTAAGTGGTTTATATTATGAATCATGCGAAGTATCAAATTAAAATTGTCAAATTAATGTGGGCTCAGATAATATTATGAATTATGTGACTTTCTTTACGAGTTTTTTGTTGTTAAATTTATGAATTTATTTGGTTGTTGAATAATGAATCTATGCGGTATTTTAGGACAATTATCAAGTACTCCTAGAGTATCATGTAGTATTGTACACGTCATATTTTCGACAAATAAAAATACGTGATGCACATTAAGTGGGCCTTCGTTATTTCTTACTTACCTAATAAGGATAGGTTCATATTATTTCACGCGAAATATTTTTTTTATATGATTGGATGAGAGCACTATATAAATAATGTCATATGGTGCTCTGAGACTAGTAATTTTAGTCGTGAATTAATAATTTTAATTATGAATCTTGAAAGAAATGTTTTGAAGTACATATCATACGCCTAAAATATGAGCTGCGTATTTTATTTTTTCCAAATTGACAACGGATTATAATTATAGAGAGAGAGAACACAATAAATGTGGAGGATGCAAAAGAGCAATTAATATTGGGACCATTTGAGAAGAAAAATCCAAATAGTTGGCAAAATGTGGACATTTCCCAACCTCAAAGTCCATTAGGACAACTGGAAGCATTTTGTTCCACGAGCTCCTCTTGTTCTATTATTGATATTGCTCAATTAAGCATTCTTGTGTGAGAAGTAATAATGTAGTTTTATTTTATTTTTTGAGGATAGTTTTTTCTTTACGTTAATAAAGGTTAGCTTATATAAATCCCTCTTAACTTTATATTAATTCAAATTATACTTTTGGAAATAAACATAGATTATGTTTAACATGATATTAGAGCTAAACCCTAGCAGTTACTGTCGTCTCAGTGCCGCCGTCGTTGCTCATTCTCTTTCTTCTCTGTCATTCTTCTTTGTGCGCCGCTTGTCCTCCTCAGTCTATTCCATCTACCCTCCGTCGCTCGTACTCCTTGTCGTCACTAGACTCACATCTCCTTAGTCTTCTCTGTTTGGCCTTAGATCATTGTTGCTTTGGTTATAAATCCAGTCACATTACTCTCTTGCTCTCTCCTTCTTCGGATCTTTGTGGCTCTGCAGTGGTAATTGGTATATGAATGTAAAATCATCAATCGACGCTGCTATTTGTTCTCCCCTCCATCAGTCTTCACCGGTTGTACTACTTTTTGTCCAACTTCGTCGCCACCATCACTGCTTCCCTTTGTTGTCGCCACTGGCCCTTCTTCACCGTTGTCACTCGCTGGTTTTCTTTTGCTATTGTCGCTTGCTTTTCTTCCCATTGTTGATGGTCTTTTTCTTCGAAAGCTTGTTTTTTCCTGGGTTCTTGTGATTCTAGATCTATCCCTTCTTGGTCAGTTATTTGGGTATTGGTTTTCTAGTTTCTTGTTGGTATTGGTTAGCGCTAGTTCAGTAATATATTGTAGGTTGACCATATATCTTTGGAGTTTGGACC
Source organism: Heliamphora exappendiculata (assembly GCA_034768845.1). Taxonomy (NCBI): domain Eukaryota; kingdom Viridiplantae; phylum Streptophyta; class Magnoliopsida; order Ericales; family Sarraceniaceae; genus Heliamphora; species Heliamphora exappendiculata. The sequence goes on along the minus strand of JAOTRH010456236.1, from coordinate 7,139 downwards.
ATTAAGTATATGGCCAATTGAAGCATTAATGCACTATTGGTTTTGGCCGTATACCTTGAAGGATACTTACTTTGCTAGCCACTTGGCCTTCGCCGTTGGTTCTTCGTCCGCCATCCTCACAAGTATTCATCGTTGGCTTGGTATTTCACCTAGTCCCATTATTTTATTGTTGGCTTGGACGAAATATTCTTTAGAGGATCATTGCTCTTTTGTTATTAATCTATTGGCTACCACGGCGGGATTAGTCTATGTTTGAGCAGTTTCAGTCCTCATGGCAACTGCTTATGGTTTTTAGCTACATGCTTCTGCTATGACTACCACTCAGTTCGATTTTCATGGTTCTTATGTCTCTGGTAACTTATCTCCCACATGGATATTGGACTCTAATTCTTTTCACCATCTGACTCTTGACCTGTCTCTTCTCATAAACTGTCACTCTCATTTGCCCCTTATTACCATTGCTACTGCAAATGCCTCCCCTATACATGTTGTTTCTGTTGGATCGATTCTTTCCACTGCATCTCTTTCGTTGTCTATCCCTAATATTTATTATGTTCGCAAGTTATCTTTAAGTCTTATCTTTGTTAGTCAATTGTTTGATTTTGGCTTTGATGTTATTTTTTCCTCATTTGGTTGTGTTGTGCAGAATTGGCAAGTTTGAGATGCAGATTGAGAACGTGCGTATAGTTGATGATCTTTACGTATAGTTGGTGATCCTTATGTTTTGAAAAGTTTGTATAATTCTTTAGAGTCCATTTCCATTGCCATGTCCTCTTTTTGCTTAGATAAAAATGTTTCACCTTTTTATCTCTGAAATTTTAGATTAGGTCATTTATCTAATGAGCGCTTGCGACTTTTAGTAAAATCTAGTGTTTTGGGCAATGTTTTTGTTTGTGATATTTCAGAATACTGTGGATGTAAGTTTGCAAAAATGGCTACTTTGCCTTTTAATAAAAGTCTCTCTCTTACACATTTTCAATTACATACTGTTCATACTGATGTGCCCTTCACCAGTAGTAACAAAGGGTGGTTTATTATATTATGTATCTTTTGTTGATGATTATAGCTGATTTACTTGGGTTTATTTAATGACTCATAAATTTGATTTTTATAAAAATTGCAAATCGTTTCACTCCATGATTCAAAATTAATAATTCTCTACTACTGTCAAAATTCTTCATTCTGACTTAGGTGGCAAATATTTTCTAAGTTCCAAGAATTCTTAGCTTCTTATAGCACTATCGATCAGTTCTCTTGTTATGATACTCCAGCTCAAAATGGTGCGCTGAAACAAAACACCGTCACCTTTTTGAAACTGCCAGATCTATTCTTCTTTCCTTCTCTGTCCCTTTTGTGCTTTGGGTCGAAGCTGTACTGATAGATGCTTACCTATTAAATTGGATGCCTTCTCAGCTTCTTTTTGGGATTTTTCCTTACGAGCGTTTGTATGGCCAACTCCCTAATTATTCCCTTTTGCATTTTTTTAGCTCAACATATTTCATTCTTCTCCCTAAATGGGATCGTACTAAACTTAGTGCTTGATGTTCCATGTGTCTTCTTAGGATATGAAATTAATCAAAAAGATTATCGGTGCTATGATCTGGTCACTCAGAAGTTGTTTGTTTCCCATCATGTCATCTTTTTTGAACGTTTACCTTATTTCACTCCACCCCCTAAAACTGTCCCAGTGGTCAAAGAAGATTTGATTCACTTTCATCCTTTTCCCTCTAATATTTTCTCAGATGAGTATATCTCTACGGTTGACCTCACCACTCTTCCCCCTCCTGTACCCCTTTGTGTCTATTGATGTTCCTTTTAACTTGATCTCTCATGTGCCATCTGTTCCTCCTCAGTCTACTTTTATCCCACCATTTTCTTAGGTCTACAATTGTCGTTGTCAAGCTCCACCGACACTGCCCTCCAGCTCCCATATCTCCCCGTCTGTTTCTATGGACTCTGATATGCTAATACATCGCTATCCTCTTAGTGATCATCGCCCCTGGGTAAGATTGATTACTTAGTTTTAATAAGACTTGTTTCTCTTCTACCTATCGTTCTTTCCTTCCTAGCATCCATACTTATTTTGAGCCTAGGTCTTATAAAGAAACTTGTACTGATCCTAATTGGATCGCTTCTATAAATGATGAGCTTAATGTTCTTACTACGACTTAAACTTGGGAATTGGTTCCCCTGCTGGATGGTAAGAATTTGACTGGTTTCAAATGGGTCTACAAAATTAAGATTCACTCTGATGGTGTAGACACCCCAATTTGACCAAGTTGAATTTTAGACACACGTTTCGATTGCGCTCTAATGACGAAGATATGAGAATTATGCTCCAAGATACTTTCAAGTAAGCAAAATCACGAATTTGGCTCAAAACCTAAGAAAATCACTAAAAACTCTTAGGCTGTGACATTCCTATCCTCATGGATGCTACATTTTTAAAAATCCTAGAACAGGCCGTGTCTTTGCTATCACAGTCGCTACCTTTTTAATTCCCTGAAGCAAGCTGCAACTTCTTTTGTCATGGTTGCCACTTTTTTTGAAACCCTAAGCCTAGACGCGACTTTTGAAAGTCACAGCTATTATTTTCATTGCCACAAAGGTAGTGGTCGTCACTGCAAAAAAAGCAAAAAGATAGTGGCCGTTACTATTACCCCCTTTTGGACAGATGGCAACATTCTAGATGGGGTATGTGTTGACCACTTTGCCTATAAATAGACGTTATTTTTCACATAAACCAAAGAGAGAAACATACCTAGAGGCCCGAACTCTATCAAAATATCCCCCCATTCGATATTCTCCCATCCATCCCATACTTCCCGAGCCTTGTTTGTGTTCTTGCTTGCCCCAGATGAGTTTTTGGAGCACATACATTGTCTTAGAGGTATTATATTCTCACCACCAAGGATCCATTCGAGGTGGATATTCACACGAGATAACCTTAGGTCACCACAACTCTTCTTAAGCCCTCATCTTCTTCCCCTGAGGGTGTCGTGCATAAGATTTTCATTGTTTTATTACTTATCCATCGTTCATTTCAATGTAAACATTTATTTCCTTCAAATTTTCATTACTAGCAATATATTCATAGCATTCTGTTTTGTATATTTATATTTACTTATGTTTTGTTTCGATACTCACAAGCACACTGAACACATCAAAAGCATACTGAGGTTCTGAAACATAACGGTGTAGACACCCCAATTTGACCCCGCCCAATCTTAGGCGAATCCAATGATGAAAACAGATGGAATAGTGCCTCTGTACGATCCTCGGGAAGTGATCGAAGCTCGGTATTTGAACCCAGAACCTTCAAACCAATAAAATTTTGACGAACCATCAGAACTTGCTGCCCAAGTAAGGCGACCGCCGTGTTCATTGTGGCGACCGCAAATAGAACCTCTTGGAAACCCTAGCAAAAAATGGCAACCGCCACCCTCCATCATGGCGACCGTCAACTCCCATTGTGGGGATTGCCATAGAACTTTGTGGAACCTTTCAAAAACATGGCGACCGCCAGCTCCAAATGACCTGACGTGACCCAAAACGTGGCAACACCTCATTGGTTGAAGAATTCTATAAATACCGTACCCTAGCGTATGTTTTCAGTACAAATTTTGAGTGAGAGAGACTCTGCCGATATATCGAGCAATTCTGAATCCCGACGCCGAACCCCTGCCGAGATACCGAGATCCGAGCTTTCTAACGCCTACATTGCAACCCTAGCTTGGATTTCCACCCGAGGTTTGGTACGCCGAGGCACATTCCACAACTTGAGGATTCCCTGACAATTTAGGTAACTTGTTTGGATCCCCGGTCCTTCTAGCTCAATTTTCTCTTTTTTGGAGTGACTTGGTTACTTTAATTGTTCTATCTCTATTATTTCCTTTATCGCTTATAGTTATTTCATTCATGTTTAAATTCAATTTTTAGCTTATTTAGTTTACTTGTCTTAATTCTTTACTTAGCAACATTAAGCTTATTAAATCATTAAATGGTGCTAACATTTTTTAACAATTACAACTTAACAATGTTGTTAATTATTATAACAATGCACCTACATTTATATAAATGTGGTAATCAATACTACATTTCATATTTCAGTTAAATGATTATTTTTTTAAATTCATTTTGTTTTGCTATCATTAGTTTAATGTTCTTGTATTAGTATTTACTTTCCTTTATTTTTTTTTAGTTAGTTTAATATTTTTTTCTAGCATTTATATTTTTATTTCTTTTCTTGTTCTTGTAATATAGTTTTATTTTGTTTTCTTTCTTTCAATATACCATTAATTTCCTTTTTAAGTACTCCATTTTATTTTTTTAACTTAATATTCATTTTCTAGCTTTTATTTTTCTATTTCCTTTTTCTATCTCTCAATAATAGTGTAATTTTCTCTTCTAGTATTTTATTTTCTCATTAACTTTAATAAAATTTCATTTAGCATTTCTTTTCTCTTAAATGTTAGTGTTTATTTTCTTTCAAAACTCTATTTTCTATTTCTTTTTCTAGCCTTGTTATTCTTCATTTTATTAAATTTAAAAATTATAAAAAAAATTTAAGCTAACTTCCATCTTTAAAGGGCATTATAATTTTCTCTTTTAATCAAAACTCTTTTGTTCATTTCATCTCTTTTATTTTATTTTTTTATTTTTTATTTTCTTTACAAATATAAAATGTGAATAAGTTATATCTTCTTTTATTAATAATTTTTTCAAAACTTTCTTTTGTTGAGATTAATTTTCCTTTTATAATGTTTTTTTTTTCTTTTCATTTTGTTAAGATCCAAAAATCATAAAAGTGTATAAAAAAATATAAATAATTAGGTTTTCTTCTTTTTCAATAGCTTAATAACATTTTCTACTATTTTCATTTTAGTATATTTTTCTTTATAAACTTTTTTTTTCTTTATTTTTTTTTGTTATAAAACTTTCATTTTATTTTCTTTGTCAATAAACTTTCTTTTAGTGTAGAATTTGCATGCATCTTTTTATATTTAGTTTTTGCCTCAAATGATTAGTTTACTTTATTTTTGATTATGCACGTTTTAGTTACTTTATTTAGAATGCATGTTTAGAATTGTTTAGTTTGTTTTATTAACAATTCATATTTAGGTAATTTTAGCATTTTTCAACCATATTTTTATTCTTTTATACAAACTATGCTAGTTTAGTTTATTTTTGCAAATATTGCATGCGGGTGCACTCCATGTATCATTTAGTTAGAAATTGCATGCCGTAGGCCTTAGGATTTTATCCCTTTATTTGCTCTAATTTTGAGTGTTATGTATATATTTTATGTATTTTTCATACTTGATTTTGGATGTTCTCCATTTGCCTCTATTTTCTTTATTTATATGTATTTAAAAATTTCTATTAAAGAATCAATGATGATTAGTAGATGCCAATCTTTTGGTTGGACGAACGGGGTGCCTAACACCTTCCCCGATTCGTACCTTAGCCCCAAAATCCTCTTTTCTCTGGTTAACGTTTTCAAATATCAGTAGCTATTTTTGTTTTTCTTAGTTTTTCTCAAAAACTAAGTGGCGATTTCGTTTTTAATAAAAGAAGGTTTTCAAAATTTAGTTTTCAAGGTGTTCAAAATATTTTTCGAAACACCTTTGACTTCCTTTATTTTTGACCCCTAAATCCCAAAGCCACTGTATTTTCTAACGACTCCGCTAGGGACTGATTTTTAAAATCAAATAAGAGGGTTAGACTTGAAAACATCATTGATTCTTAATAAAAAAAATTCATTTGTATTTTCGCATGCATATGCATTGTTCTTCAAACTCTCTTCCTGGTCGACCTGATGCCCTGAACGTTAATCCATTTCGGGGATTGTTGGGAAGACGGGTAACTCTTACTAACTGTACGTTATCATAGGTGCAGTAAAAGAGTTCGGGCGTACTGTTTGACCATGTCTTGCACCACTCTAGGCATATGAAGTATATACTCGACTTTATTAAGAAGGTACCCTGTTTAAATTGACCAAAATTAGCCTTTTGCATATAGTGAACATAGAACCCCCCAATTAGGTACTGCTAACCCTAGTTGGATTATGTATTTTTTTTTATTGTATGTTTTGATTGTATATAGTTAGGATTATTTGTTCAGATTAAATTAGTCCTTTCCCCGGGTTCGGCCTAAATTTTCTATTATCCTTTGATTAGATTAGTTTTTCGCCTTCGGGTTCTTACTCGGGTTTCGATTTTCACCCTGATCGATTTTTTACACCATAGTTTTTTTCCCGGGGTCATGCCTGTGTTTTTCTTTGCACCTCTAGGGTAGTTTCTCTCCCTTCTGGGTTCTTCTCACGTTGATAATTCTGTATCCTGTCTTTAGTTTAGGCTCGCTTTCTTTAAACCCCTTTCTTTCGACCTATGTGAGAAAGTTTTGTTTTTCTATTGTTATGCTGCCGGTTTGCCTCTAGAATCATAGATCGAACTAGTTCCTCGAGGGTTAGGATATTCTTCTTCCCAAAACACCGTCCGCTTAGACAAAACTTTTTCTCTAGAACTTGGTTGACCTATCCCATTTGGTTCTCATCCTAGGTTTTCAGATGTTCAGTTGTTATGCTGCTGGCATGAGCCCAACAGGGGCATTGTTTCAGTTTTAGCTGTTTTGGGTATCTGGGAGATTTGCTGTCTGTTGTATGAATTCTTTCAAAAAATGTTTGAGACTGGTTATTCTGCTTGTGAAATTTAGGTTTCTCTGCGAGATTACCATTGGGCCAAGGAAAGTACGATCAACACGTGTTTGGAAAAGATCAGTGATGGAAAGACTTTGTAGGATATCTGAACAATCGACTGAGTCAGCTGGAATGGCAAAAAACGAGATGAATCTTGAAACCCTAATGAGGGCAATTATTGATATACAGAGAGCCGTAGAGCAACAGACCCAGGCTCAAGTGCAATGTCAGGCACAGATCTGGGCAATTTAGGCCCGTATCCTTGTTATGAATGGACAACCGGATAAGACGAACGAGAATGCAGAGGACCTGTGGGATGACAATCAAGTCCCCGATGGATCGCAAGTAGTACCACCACTACCACGGAACCCTCGTCAGCTGATAGTTGGGGAGGAAAACACCGCTCAGTCCAAAGAGTCTGCATTAGTCGAGAAAATTGACC
>JAOTRH010456225.1:0-63926 GCA_034768845.1 Heliamphora exappendiculata | reverse complement strand
TTTGGCACACCTAGGGTTTTCTCCCTAGGTAGCCGGCCCTAATTAGGTGGTGGGATTTTGTTTATGGATATATATATATCTCTTGATATTATTTAGAAAGAGATAAATATATGGATGTCAAATATGTCTTAAGAGATATATTCTTTATATATAAATAAAGAGGTTCAAGAAAAATAAAACCCTAACCTAATTTCCCCAAAGCTTCCGCCCCCCTCTCCCTTTTAGAAAAATTATTTTTTCTTTTTGGTGAGAAAGAGTTTGAGAAAGAAACCAATGCAAGGATACACGAAGATCCAGATCGGTGCCCACTCACCGGGATCGTCGTGTGCGTCGGGATATACGTGAGAAGATCATTGGGTCATTTGGATCGTTGTTCTACATCAAAGAAACTCGAACAAGTTTCTTGAAGGTATATTTAATAATAATATATCTGTTTAATGTTATTATTTTTCATGAAAAACGCACGCGCCATTTTTTACGGTCACGGCGCTGGTTTTAAATTTTTCTATCGCATTTCCAATAATCCTTTGTTTTCGATCTCGCACAAGCTTAATTCCAAGGATGTGACTGGGTTCTCCCAAGTCCATCATATCGAACTGCATAGATAACCATAGTTTAACCGTAGATAATGCCCCTACATCGTTTTCGATGAGCAATATATCGTCTACATAAAGTACTTAGAAGATTACCACGCTTCTGTCACGCTTCTTGTACACACAGGACTCATCCAAACTTTGATCAAAATCATAAGACTTTATAGCTTGATCAAGACTTCCATTAAGGAAAGCTATCTTGACGTCCACTTGCCAGTTTTCGTAATCGAAATGAGCGACAATGGATAAGAGAATTCGGATAGACTTAAGTATGGCTACTGACAAAAAGGTTTCCTCATAATTGATCCCTTCTTTCTAAGTGAATCCTTTAGCAATAAGCCTATCTTTGAAGGTTTTAACCTTCTTGTTTGCTCCTATCTTCTTCTTGTAGATCCACTTGCATTCAATGGGTTTTATCCCTTTGGGTGATTCTATAAGTTCTCAGACTTGATTGGAATACATAGATTCTATCTCTAAATTCATAGTCCTTTGCTAAAGATCTACATCTTTATCTTGTAGTGCTTCATTGTAGTTACAGGGCTCGGTATCTAATTCTACTGAGATCCTGTCAAAAGACTCTTCTAAGAACATATACCAGTTAGGTTGATGAACAACCGTCCCACTACGACAAGGCACTACTTGTGTCTGTGTACTAACAGTAATAGGCTATGCTGAATCTGAACCCTGCGCATCTGCACCATGTTCTTGATTTTTACCTGTCCCGATAATCCTCCCACTACGCCGAGGTAATGAAATATCAGTGACTTGTGATTCCTCTTCCGTTCTACTGGTATTTCCTCTTAGTTCCTCCAAAATAATATTATTTTTAGGCATGTGATCCATAATATATTCCTCTTACAAGAATTGGACATTGGTGCTAACAATGACCTTTTGATCTTTAGGATTATAAAATAGACCACCTTTCGTTCCCTTGAGATATCCCACAAAGAAACAGACTTTCGTCCTTGGTTCTAACTTACCCGCGTTCCCTTTTAGCACTTGTGCTGGACACTCCCAAATCTGAATGTGTTTCAGACTAGGCTTATACCCAGCCCACAATTCTATGGGAGTAGAAAGTACTGATTTAGAAGGTACCGAGTTCAGAATATAAGTCGCTGTCTCTAAAGCAAGTCCTCAAAACAAATCTGGTAAACCTGAATAACTGATCATTGACCTTACCATCTCCATAAGAGTCCTATTTTTTCTTTTTGCTACTCCATTCTGCTGTGGAGTGCCAGGTGCAGTCAACTAGGATGTAATCTCCTCTGATAACAAGTGGTCCTTAAACTCTTCAAAGAGGTATTCCCCACCACGGTCGGATCGTAGTGATTTGATACTTTTATCTAGATGCTTCTCTGTCTCCGTTTTGAATTCTTTGAATTTCTCAAAGTATTCAGAATTACGGTGCATCAGGTAAATGCATCCATACCTTGAGTATTCATCAATAAAATTGACGAAGTACTCAAAGCCACCTCTAGCCTGGATTGCCATAGGATCACACACATCAGAATGAACCAGCTCCAACGGTTCTTTAGCTCTATAGCCTTTGATCGAAAATGGCCTCTTAGTCATCTTACCCTCTAAGCAAGATTTACAGACTGAAAGTGCCTCCACTTCTAATAAACTCAAAGGTCCATCTGCTACCAGTCTGTTTATCTTTTTTAGATTAATATGACCTAAGCATAAGTGCAAAGAAATGTTTGGTTCATTAAAGAAGGAAACTTTCTCTTATATGATGAAGTAGAGGTATTATTCGTTTCAGTCAGTTGCAGTGTTGGAGAGATTAGAGTAATAACATAAAGATCATCCACCAATGTAATAGAATAGATAACCCGTTTATTATCCTTAATAGCCACAGTGTTATTAAAATAAACTAAATATCCATCTTTAGCCAATCCAGAAATAAAAATTAAGTTCCTTCTAATAGCAGGTATATAAAGACAATCTCTCAATATTAAAACCTGATCTCTACCAAAATTAAGAGTGACATCTCCTACTGCAACTGCTGTTACCTTTGTATTATTACCCATATGCAGGTAAATCTTCACATCACTAAGTTGTCGAGTTTCCTAGAACCCTTGCAATGAATTGCAGACATAATTAGTGGCTCCCGTATCTACTCACCAGGTACTAGTAGATAACGCTGCTAAATATGTTTCCACAACTAGTGAACATAAATTATTTTGTTTGTTTTGCCTTCTGAGAAATACTGGACATAGCTTTTTCCAGTGCCGGGTCTGGTTGCAGTGAAAATATTTTTCTTTTGGCTTTTTTATACCAGTCTGTGGCCCACTAACTACCCTGAAAATCATGTTTCTTTATTTCTGAACCTTTTTCTTCTTCATGACTTTCGACCTCGAGGAAGAACCATTTTTCTGAAACAGACACATTTCTTAATATTAAAGGAATACCATTGGTAGTTAAAACTATATTCAATTTGCATTTTTAGTCAACAAAATTTGGTTCCGTTAGTTTGTTTTCTTTGAGTAATGAAGCGAGTGGGTTGAAAGCTATTTTAATCATGAGAATCACATAATTAAAGAACCATTAATTATGATGAGCAAAATTTTGAATTTATTTTAATTTGGTTCCCTCTACCACTTTAAAATTAATTCGCCAGCAGCCTGGTTACTCGAGAATAGCATGCCACGATGGGTGGACTTCTACTATTCTTCATCAGACATGATAAATCAATTCTTTTTAATTTTACTATCTAGGCAACTGACCATGCCAAGTAAAATTAAATAGCTGACATAGTTTTGGTCTAGTACGTAATAGCAATGACTCAGATGGAGAGGATACTATTATATACAGCTAAGTGTTAATCATCACCTAATCCCAAATTAATCGCTTTACAATGAACCCTTCAGATGGAGAAGTGATCCATACTAATAATTATCCAGAATTATCCCTAAAGGAGATTTGTACTGGAAATACCGCAATTAAAAATCATTTTTTGGCGTTTTGGTTGGATGAAAACCATGTTTGATGGTTCCTTTTGAGGTTTTGATGACAGCCTTGGGCTAGAGAATGCCCTTAGGTATCAAAAAGGGTGTTTGGAGGCTTGATTTTGAGTTTAAACATGGTTGGATGTTGAAAAACCTCTGTGTTTGCTTGAAACAGAACTTGGCATAGGACAAATCAACAGACTAATCGATCGGTCTATTGGGCAGTCTTTTTTGTCTCTCAGTTCTCTTGCCCAGGCAAGGGACTGATCGATCGGTCTGGGTAGTTTTATGACTTTTGATGTTTTTGGATATAGCATTCCTCATGTGATGTTTATCCGATGGAATTATGAGGTCCTATGTTTTCTAAAGGAATATCCGTGGTTTTCAAGTGGATGGTTTGAAATGGAGCTTTGAGAAAATTTGAAGAACGTGTGTATGAAAGTTTGGAGCTAATCCTTGGGGTTGAGTCTCAACTTCTAAAATGTTTCGAGGAAAATGTGTTTTTACGTGTTTTGTTTGATCTCCATGGTTGATGGATTGGATCTCTTTTTATATATGCGTTGTATAAAATGTTTTGCGGGTGGTTTTTTTAAAAAAAATTTCATAGATGTACTGTGACAGTGGCTTTGTTGAGTTGGACTTACATTGCTCCTCGGTGGAAGTTCAAAAAAGTGCGCAGTGTAGGTGCTTTGTACCTTCAGGTTAATCTCCGTAAATTAAGCCGGTTGCCTCCGTGAATGGCGTTGTGTGGGTGCTTTGAACCCTCGAATTTTGGGCCCATAAATTAAGCAATAGGTGCTTTAGACCTTCGACTTGATCCCGTAAATTAAGTCGGTTACCTCCGTTAATAGCGTTGTTGTTGTAACTCCGTATAGAACTTGTCATTACCGAGCAGGCCTTAAGTGGTGACTAGGGTAATGGCTGGAGTCAATAGTTGTTACCTTTCTCAGTGTGGCAGAGTCGGTACATAGGATTATATTTTATCTCTTCTCCTCAACTGTGTGACCCGAGTGGAGATTACTGTGCTTTTACTGCTTTCCCTTAACTGTGGCATGATATCTGTCAGGATGATATGCATAGTTTCAAGGATGGAAAATTGATGATTTTTTAGAGAAAAAATCTTTTAGCTTCTATGGTTGAGCTTATGTGCTTATGATTGCATAACCTACTTTACAACTTTATGTAGTCTGTTTCTATTGGGTTTCGACTCACGGTGTAAGATTTTGCTGTAAAATCTTTTTTAGGTGAGCATGTAGAGTTGACCTAGATTCCTGTGGTGGCGGAAGACTAGGTGTAGTTTCCCTAATTGACATGTACTTTTACATGTGATGCATGTTTCAGAAGGCGAGTTTAGTACGCCATGAGGCGATATACTTATTCATCTATGAGAATGAATGTTTACTGTTTATGAGAGCTGAACTTTGGAAAATTGTTTATTCAAATATTGTATATTTTTTAGTTGATGGTGTTCTAACTTCAAATCTTATTTTCATAAACGGTGTTTTGGTAGGCTTTTGCATGACTCTAGTGTTTGGGGTGTGATAACTCGGTATCAGAGCTCTGGGTTTTGAATACCTAAGAGCCATGAGAAAGAAGGTACATCACCTTGTGAGGATGTATATGTGCTTGATTGCATGTGTTATAGCGTTTTCCTAACATCAGCACGATAGCTTGTGGTGTATACGTGTGTATGGAAGTTGGACCTTAAGATTGATTAGTATTGCCTTTGGGCATTTGGATTAACAAACTTGGGAGCCATGTTAGTGATGCATTTCACGGACGTGATTTCTAGTAAGGAATCTAAGTAGGTCGTCCAGAGTGACGAGTCTTTCTTGTTGGTTTCCCTCGGTATGTGAGATGTGATGACATAATTTTATGTGGCTATGTGTTAGCATGCTTATGTGTATTATGTCTTTTACGTTAGCAATAACATATTGTATGGATGCTTATCTTGTTATGTTGCATTTGTATAGAGTTATATCCACGCAGGGAGGACAAGGCTGAGGTCGAGGCCGTGGCCGTAGTTTTGGCCGAAGGGACGTTCCAGTCCCAGATGTTGGGGATGTTAATGCACCCCACGACCCTGTTGACGGGGGAGATCTGTTGCGTGAGATGGTTGACTCCATTCGAAAACTGGCTGAGGCCACTAGGGGACATATTAAACTAGAAAATACTAAAAAATGGGTTCATTTGGACTTCATTTGATACCCCAAAACCGAGAGAAACTGAAGCTAGTTTTTGGTAAAAATCTCGAGGAAGTGCTGAACCGTTTTTTCTTAGGGTAAAATGTTCACCCCTTTGCCTTAGGATTTGGCCTTAGCGATAAACATGAGACTTGTAAGAATTTTTTTTTTTATCTAAATGGCGTATAAAAACCATAACTTAATTTCAAGTCTAGATACCTCAAAATCTTGTTACCCCTTTTAATTTAATACTTGGCTTTGGCATTAAAATTTGTTAATTGTGTGTTTGGGTACCTATCGCTATGAGACTCGAGTTCTATATGATTATTGGTTTGGATTAGTTAATTAGTGCTTTTAAGAGAATGTATGATGATTTAGAACCCATGCTATCATATTTGAATCATATCTTGAGAATTGCAGCTTGTGCTTCACATACTTGTACCTTATGCTTTACGCGTTGTACCATGAATCTTGCCATGTTAATGCCATGCTATAAATTGTTGCACTTGATATCCATATTTCACATAATGGGCATTGTCACTTGCATCTTGGCATATTAGAGTCTATCTGTGTAAACCGTTGTGGGGGTGTTGACAATGGGCCTTGTGCGTCTTGAGCCGTATTATGTCATGAGCCGTATCACGTCTTGAGCCGAACTACCGCTGTACACCATAGTGATCGAGAACGCTGATGTACGGAAACCTAATGTACGGGGACGTAATGGCACCATTCAGATTGTTGTGTCGAGCATGGATAATTTTGGGCCATGTATGTCTTGAGCCGTATCATGTCTTGAGCCGAACTACCGTTGTACGCCGTAGTGATCGAGAATGTTGATGTATGGGAAACTAACGTACGAGAGCATAATGGTGCCATTCGGATTATTGTATTACATATATTAATTTTGGGCCGTGTATGTCATGAGCTGTGTTACATCCTGAGCCATGTCACATCTTGAGCCGAACTGCTGCTATATGCTGTAGTGATCGGGAACGTTGATGTAGGGGAACCTAATGTACGGGAGCATAATGGTGCCACTCAGAATTTGATTGGTTGATTTATAATCGGGATGGGTTATGTTGAGTTATCTTTCATGATTCTAGGTCTAGGGCATCCCTGGTTGCCTTTTTTTTGAAAATATTTTGGGATGTGTTCCTCTGGTACACCTTGGGTGCGTCCCTGGTGTTTGAAATGGTTTATCGTGGATACTGTTGGGCACTATGGGTTCGTCGCTAGCATTCTGGCTTGAATTCTCTTAGACTTTGGGTTGACACCGGCGAAGGCATCACGAGTCTTAAGGTGGAATAAACCACTTGGGTTGAATTCCACTTGTGCACCTTGGGTGCATCCCCGGTGATATAGATTTGGTTTATACACCCTTGGTGCGTCCCCAGTATAGGAAATGGTTTATTGGATATTGTTAGCCTAGAGTATGGCGCGGACCCCACGTCGTTGCCATTGAGTAAAGCAGCTGTGGCATGAAGCCAGGCGATGTGGTTACTATTTGTAATGAGGCGTGATGATGGCTATGGTGATCAAGTCCCATTAAGTCTAATCTGGTGATTCCCGGCGTGGAATTCCTGTTCTTATCTGCGTGCATGTTAGGTGGGGCCTCTACATTTCATACACGCATGTTTATTGACTTATCTGCTATTCTGTCATAAATTTGTCATCTCCTTGACTATAAACTGTACTGGGTGTTTTATGGTATGTGTTGTGGTGAATTTTGTGCTGTGAGATTAGTTAGAAGGTTAGAGTATTTTGCTTCTAGGTCTTGGCTCATGGCATTCGTGCCACAAGTGGGGAGGAGTTTCTGGAAGAAGTCATCCCCGAGGGAGAAGAAGAGTTGGAGAACAAGGTAAATTCTAAGAGTACATGGATCCAGCTGACGCATTCTAAAGAATTAAGATTCCTACTTTTGTTCTTATAAGCAGTTTTTCCTATGCTTAGCGATTTTTGAATTTTTCTTGGTAAAACTATAATAACTATGTAATTGTGGATGGTTCAGACTCGTTTATGATGTAATAACTAACGTATGTAAATATGAATAAATGGCTAGAATATCCCTTTATTTATATTTATGTATGTCCAGACGTGCCCAGAGGATGAGGCGTGACAAGTTTTATGTTTATAGTTTAGATAGAAATGGACATACTATTGGTACGATTGTAGTACAGAGTTTTAGTAAGCTTATCTTAGTTACGGGGAACAAATAATAGTGTCGTCCATTATTTTGACTCTCTGTACTAATATATTTTGTGTGTATTGAATGGGGTACATTGGGGTAATTAATTTTATACTGACTATATTAATTAATTCACACCTCAAGGTTGTTAAGAACAGTGCATATGCACTTAATCCTGAATAATTATTGATTTGCATATATTTAATATTCGTTGTTTTAATTCATTAGAGGGTGCGATCTTATATGGGTCTATATTTTTTGTGAGTTGGATAGCGGTATTGTTTATATGGTGAATATTAATTATTGATAAAATCCGCGTCCCGAAAGATCGAGATTGACGATACCCCTTAAGGACGCTTCTAAGTTTTAACCAGGTCAAACCTGCAGGTAGATTTGATTAGCCGGTAGTCAAATAAGTTAAGCAAAAAGGCTTAAAAAAATTTCAATATACCAATTAAATTAAATTGTCAATAATTAAATTTAATTGGCGGGTGTCAGAAATCTTAATGTGGGGAGAAATACTAAGCATTTAATAATAGAAGCTCAATGCAAGACGATCTTGAGATTATGGGTCAAAGTGCAATTATAATTCTGTAGTGGTGTGAATTGTAATTCAGTATTTTTTGAAAGTTGCTGAAATCGCTGCTAGTTTTTCATAATTGTAGATACTGCTATGAGGCTTGCTTAATTACGAAAATCACTGATGGGTGTCTGTGTTCTACTATAAGTCTTACTCATAATTACTCCACAGGTCCCTACAGTAGCCCTATAAATATGCAAGTAGACTGATCTAGTTTCATAACTTGTCTTCAAGACTAAAGTTGCCCAGGTTCTACTGGTACAAGTTCTCGATAGATTATAGCCTATACTATATTCGAGAATCGTATAAGAAAATACAGTAGAAGGGTTGTTAGGAGCTTCAACTCGGGAACAAAAACGTAGTTGAAGATTTGACAAATAAAAGGAATTATTCTAAATTAACTTTGGTTGCACGGGTTTTAATTTTAATCGTTCGATGTCAAAAGTTTTATCTGGAGCCCATTTCGGCGTTTGCCCGTCTAGTTAATTTTTTATCGAAAATTGTTTGCAAAAATAATGATCTTGACAGTTTTACGTTTAACAAAGGTGAGCAACACAGACACCTTTTGAGATGCTGCCACCTATCAAAAAAGGGGCAATAGTGATGGCCACTACTTTTTTTCTTTTGTACAGTGACGGTCGCTACCTTTATGGTGGTGAAAAGAACAGACGTGACCTTCAAAAGTCACGGCCTGTATAAAAAGGGATAGCCATGACAAAGAAAGTCATGGCTTGGTTTTTGGATTTTCAAAAAGGCTACGGCCATGAGGGCAAGGATACGACCTGTTCTAGAGTTTTCAAAAAGGTGGTGGCTGTGAGGATGAGAATGTCATGACGTAAAGGGTGCTTTAGGATTTTGAGTCATATTCGTGAGCTTGCTTGCTTGAGAGTATCTTTGAGCATAATTCTCATACGGGTGCCTAAGATTTGGCTTGGTCAAATTGGGGTGTCTATTGATATAACTCCCAAAGTTGGAACAAGATTATACATTCAAAATCTGGTTGGAATGATTACGTTTACTACAACAATCTTTAGTCAATAAGTCGCCGTGATTTTTGACAAGCAATTAATTCGCCAATCAAGCCTTCTACTATATTCCTGAGTGCCAAGATCACGATTGTAGTGTGGGTTACGTTATCTGTGTTCTTCAAAATCCTTATTGACTAAACTTAGCCTTTAAGATATGTGGAAGCCCTAGTCTTGAAACCAATTGACTGAATTGTGAAACAAGGGTTTATAACTGTACTTTTATAGGCTACAACAAGAACCTATGGAGTAAATAAGACGTGGGCTTCCAATATAATTATGAAATTCTATCTCAACCTAGAAGTAATTTTATAAAAACATAAATTATAATCCATTCACTGAAGAATTATAATTGCACTTCCAGTCTTTATCTCAAAATCGAATTATTTGAACTCTTGTTCTTAAATGTTTAGTTATTCTCTTCTATATTAAGATTTCAGATACCAGCCGATTAAATTAAATTACTGATAATTTTATTTAATCGGTTTCTTCGAAAAATTCTTAAGACTTTTCGCTTAACTTATTTGACATGCTGGATTATAAAATCCACCTGCAGGGTTTGGCACGGTCAAAACTTGTAAGTTTTCTTAAGGGGATATCATCAATCCCGATCACATGACGTGAATTTTATCAAGAATTAATATTCACCATATAATTAATGACATTATCTAACTCATCGAGGTTATAAACTCGTAATAAATCGCATCTTTTAATAAATTAAAATAATGAACATTAAATATACGAATCTAATAATTGTTTCGGAATTAAAAGTATAAGCACTCATAATAATCATGGGATGTAAATTAATTTATATAGTAAGTATAAAATTAATTACCCCAATGTGGTTCTGTTCAATACACACAAAGTGCACTAGCACAATAAGTTGAAATAATTGTCGAAAAAATTATTATTTTTCGTAATCAAGACAGACTTATTACAACACTATACTACAACTATATCGATGGTGTGTTCAATTCAACTAAGAATGTGAACCATAAACTTGTATTCTACAAAAATTGATAATCTGGTCTTTTGTATGTAAGCCGAACTCTACACACCAGATTAAATATTATGTAGAATAAAAGACACTAATGCACAACATTAAACAGATAATGAAAATGCATACATTTGCTCATACAGATTCTTATTAAAATGGAAAACTAATTTTATTAATAAATAAAATGAAATACCAAAACCCAAAATCTGATTTTTAGTATACAACCCTAACAATCTCCTATTTATACTCAAAATTATTTTGCCATATATTTGAGTCTTATATCCTTTACATGACTGTTAAAAATCTTAGCTGGTAAGCACTTTATAAAAGGATCTGCAAGGTTATGTGCTGATGCAATCTTGGTCACAGTTATGCCACCTCTCTGTATGATCTCTCGTAACAGGTCATATATAGGCTCAATGTATTTTTCATTCATGTGGGCTCTTGGTTCCTTTGAGTTGACAACTGTTTCGTTATTATCACAATAAAGTCTAATAGCTGACTATTCTAAAGGTACTACATCCAGATCCAGCAGAAAGTTTCTGAGCTAAATTACCTCCTTGGATGCTTCAGAAGCTATCATGTACTCGGCCTCCATGATGAAATCAGCAATGTAAGACTATTTGATACTTCTACAACTTATGGCTCCACCTCCCAAGGTAAACACATATCCTGAGGTAAATTTTTGGGAGTTCTTATCTGACTGAAAATTCGAGTCTGTATACCTCAGAGGTACTAAACTATTTACCTAGTATACCAACATATAATCCATACTCTTTTTTAGGTACTTGATTATATGTTTTACCGTTATCCAATGCTTCTAACCTAGATTAGACTGATATCTACTAACCATGCTAATGACAAAACATATGTTGGGTCTAGTGCAAAGCATAACTAAAATAAGAATGGACTATATCGATATAAGTAGCTTGTGATAAGTCCAATATCTTTTGCTTTTAATCTCGCATAAGCTTGATCCCAAGAATGTGACTAGCTTCTCCCAAGTCTTTCATATTAAACTGGTTGGACAACTATATCTTCATCGAAGATAACACCCCTACATCATTTTCAATGAGCAAGATATCATCTAGGTAAAGTACTAAAAACACCAGCACACTTCTATCACACTTCTTGTATATACAGAACTCGTCAAGACTTTGATCAAAACCATAAGACTTAATGGCCTAATCAAACTGAGTATTCTAAGACCTATATGCTTGCTTAAGTTCATAAATTGATCTCTTAAGCTTGCACGATATGTGTTTCTGATTCTTTTCTATAAAACTGTCCAGTTGTGTCATATAATACACTCATGAAAACTTCCATTAAAGAAAGCTATCTTGACGTCCATTTTCAAATTTTATAATCAAAATGAGCCGCAATGGATAAAAAAATCCAGTTAGACATAAGCATGGGTACTGATAAAAAAGTTTCCTCATAATCAATTCCTTCTTTCTAAGTAAACCCTTTTACTACAAGTCTAGGTTTGAAGGTTTTCACGTTCCTGTTTACTCCTCTCTTCTTTTTATAGATCCACTTGCATCCAATGGGTCTGATCCCTTCAAGTGGTTCTATAAGTTTTTAGACCTACTTACAGTATATAAACTCGATCTTGGAGTGGTTCGTTGTAGTTACAGGCTCGGTATCTAGTTCTGTCAGGATACTGTCAAGTCTCTCCCAAGAACATATACTGATTGGGTTGACGAACAACCCTCTCACTAAGACAAGGCACTACCTGCATTTGTGTACTAGTAGTGGCACGTTGTGCTAATTTTAAACCTTATGTACCATCATTCACATGCTGCGCTAGTCGTGAAACTGGCATGCTGATGGTAATACTCTGACTTACTTCAAGATCTGCATGTGTTTCGATAACCCTCCCACTACGACGAGGTAATGGGATATTGATAACACTTTCCTGTGGCGCTTCTCATGTACTACTGTTATTATTTCTCAATTCTTCTAGAATATTTCTACTTTTGGGCTTGTAGTCCATTACATAATTCTCTTTCAAAAATCTGGCTTTGGTACTGATAATGACCTTTTGATCCTTAGGATTATAAAATAAATTGCCATTCATTCCCCTAGGATACCTGACAATGAAATAGACTTCTATTCTCATTTTAACTTATTCATATTCCACTTCAGCATGTGTGTGGACAACCCTAAATTCGAATATGTCTTAGACTGGGCTTGCGCCCAGTCTATAATTTTGTGGGAGTAGTAGGTAAGACTTAGAAGATACCAAGTTCATAATATAAGCCGTAAATTCCCAAAATAAATCAGGTAACTCTGAATAAAATCATCACAGATTTTACCATCTCCATAAGAGTCAAATTCTTTTTTTCTGCTACACCATTCTACTGTAGAGTGCCCGGTGCAGTCATTTGGAATGTAATCCTTGCCACTGATAAGTAGTCCCTAAACTCTCAAAAGTGGTATTTGCCACTACGATGAGACTGTAGTGTCTTGATACATTTACTCAGACACTTCTCCATTTTCGCTTTAAATTTTTTGAACTTCTCAAAACATTTAGACTTACAGTGCATCAAATAAATATACCCATACCTTGAGTAATCGCCAATTAAAGTGACAAAATTCCCAAAGCCTCTTCTAGCCCAAATAATTATATGTCCACATGCATCAAAGTTAACCAATTCCAATAGTTCTTTAACTCTATATCCTTTAGGTAAAAATAAATTCTTGGTCATTTTTCCTTCCAAGCAGGATTCACAGACTAGAAGTGTCTTCACTTCCAATGAACTCAAAGGTCCATCTTTAGCTAGTCTATTTATCCTTTTTAAATTTATATGACCTGGGCATAAGTGCCAAAGATACGTTTGGTTCATTTTAAAAGGTTTCTTTCTCTTAAATGGTAAATTATATGTATTATTCAATTCAATTAGTTGCAGTGTATGAGAGACAGGAGTAATAACATACAGATCATTCACCAATGTGCTAGAACAAATAAAATATTTATTATCTGTAATAACTACATAGTTATTAAAACAAATAGAATAATTATCCTTAACCAATCTGGAAATTGAAATTAAATTCCTTCTAATAGAAGGTACATAAAGACAATATTTTGAAATTAAAACTTTAACTCCACTAAAACTGAGAGTGACATCTCTCAATGCAACTACTGCCATATGTGTATTATTGCCCATGTGTAGATATATTTTTCTATTACTGAGCTGTCTCGTTTCCTAGAACTCCTACAAAGAATTGTAGACATGATTAGTGGCACTCGTATCTACACACCAAGTATCGGTAGATAACACCGCTAAACACGTTTCAATAACTAGTGAACATAAATTACCTTGGTTGTTCTGCTTGTTGAGAAAAAAACTGGACATTGCTTTTTCTAATGCATTGTCTAGTTGCAGTAAAAATACTTACCTTTCGAATTTTTCAGACCAACTTTCGGCCCATTACCTGCTTTGGACTTGTGCCTCCCTACTTCTGAACCTTTTTTTTTCTTCTTACCTTTCGGCTTAGAGGAAGAACCATTGTTAGTAACAAAAACACTTCCCAACTTTTTAAGAACACCCTTAGCTGCTTGAAGTTCTTTAACTAATTCTGCTAGGGAAATTTTGAACTTGTTCATGGTATAGTTTAGGCATAACTGCTTAAAGCTATCGGGTAGCGACTAGGGTATAATATTGACCTGGATTTCCTTATCAATCTTAGCTATAAGGATCTCCAGTTCATTCAGAAGACTAATCATCTTTAAAATACGATTCGCTACTAGGGTGCCTTAAGCCATATTTGTGTTCATTTGTGATTTCATGGCTACCTGCCTAGATGTACGATTCTGATCCCTAAATATTTTTATGAGGTTCATAATCATGTTCAAGGCACTGGACATAGACTAATGCTGATGTTGCAGTACATTTGACATGGATGCCAGAATATAACAACGAGCCATCTGATCAGCCTTCTGTCACTTCTAATAAGTCTAGGTTTCTTGTTCGATCACCTCCTATCAGGTACTGGTAGACAAATCTCTATTAACACAAACTTCTAATCCTCGACAGTTGAGACAATATCCAAGTTTCTTTTCTAGTCAGAGTAATTAAGACCTGTGAGTTTATTTTTCTTGAGTATAGACGCGAGAGGATTGAATACTATTTTATTATGAGAATCACATAATTAAAAAAAATTAATTATGATAAGAAAAAACTTTGAGTTCAATTTTAAAATTTGGTTCCCTCTACCATTTTTAAAAGAACTTGCAAATAGCCTGGTATACCATGAATAGCATGCCTCAATAGGAACGTCACCTACTATTCAAGATTTGTCTAAATAGGTCAATTTTTATTAATTTTACTATCTAGATAACAAACTGTACCAAGTAAAATTAAATAGCTGACGTAGCTTCGGTCTTATAAATAATAGCAGTGACTTGGATGGAGATGATACTATTATTTGTAGATAAGTGTAAACCATTATTTAATCTTAAATCAATCGCTTTGCAATGAACCCTCAAGATGAACAAGTGGTTCACATTAACAATTATCTAGAGTTATCGCTAAATGAGGTTTATATTGGTGATATCGTAATTAATTTTGTTCGATGGAGAGAAAGGCCATAATCGTAAAGAATTTATTTGTGAATAAATACATCACATACAAACTAGTGATGGAGACCGTAAAATTTATCTGTGAATAAATTTTTTCGCCCACTTAGTTTTTAAAATATTTTTTAGGGTTATAAAAACTGTTTAATTTTTAATAAAATTATAATTTTGAAAAATCACACGTCACAAAAGATTCAATTTTTAACCATCTTTACGTGTTATATGCGTAACAAAATTTTTTTTCCAAATTCTCTTTATCTTATAAAAAAATTAATTTTAAATAAAATCTTAAGAATTTTAATTTTATTTTCTGTTAGACATATTTCGAAAAAAATAATTAATTTAACTTAAATTCTTTTTCTTAATTCAAAATTTGAAATTAATTGGCACATTTTTCAAGATTCAAGATTTTTAAATCCATCTTAAACGTATTTTTGATTAACAAAATAAAATTATAAAATTTTCTGAAAAAGTTAATTTAAGAAAATTTTATTTTAGTTTTTCGTTACAAAAAAATTAACTTCGAAGAATGAATTAACTAAATTGAAAAGAAAGTAGAAATTGAAATAAACTATTGACGCATTTAAATAAATAAATACAGAATCCCGATTTTTATGTCCTAGCTAAAACTCTTCAAGCCAAAGAGTTCATGTTCATCCAAAAGTCTTGTAATCTTATCATAACCAAAACTCTATAGCAGTTACAATTCTGCAGCCAGCAAAACTCGTGTCACGCAGCTATCCTAGCACCGATGCTATCGCACCTAGCTCGCTGCCATTGCGCCTGGCTGCCCTTCGTCGAGCCTGGCTGCGCATTCTTCAACCTCTGTTCTTCGTTCTACGCCCTTCAAACTTTGATGAACAACAAAAAATTACATGGATCTTATGCTTCTGAAGAGTTCACAATCCAACTATAGAGGAAGAAGATTACATTGATTTTTATGACTCCGAAGAGTTCACAATCAGCTAGCACGATCAAACTTCGTGGAAAAAACAAGAATAAAAAATAATAATCATTAAACCCATGCAATCAAACATGCAAAATAATGACCATTAAAGACGGGATTGGATCGTTTGCAAAACAAAGTTAGCACAGATCTATGTCTACTCGAATTCCTGATTTAATTCATATATATAATAAAAGACTGCTCTGATACCAATTGTTGGGCCCAAAACCAAGATCCTTAGATGATGTATACGATTCAAGTAAAAAAAAATCTAGACGGGTAAGTGCCAAAACAGACTCCAGATTAAAAACTTTTGATATCGAACAATAAAAAACATAAACATGGTATAACTCCCAAACTTAGAATATGATTATACCTTTGAAATCTAGTTTGATTGATTTTGTTTATTGCAACAATCTTTAGTCAACAATTGTAGTACGGGCTACGTTATTCATGTTCATTAAATTCCTTATTGACTAGACTTAAGTTTTCAGATACGTGAAAAGCTTGATCTTGAAGCAAATTGATTGAATTGTGAAACTAGGGTTTATAATTTTATTTTTATAAGCTACAACAGGGACCTCTAGAGTAAATAAGAAATAGGCTCCTAATGTAATTTTGAAATCTTACCTAAACCCAGTAGTAATTTCATAACAACACAAATTATAATTTGTTCACTAAAGAATTATAATTGTATTCCCAGCTTTATTCTCAAAATAGAATTATCCGAGCTCCTATTATTAAATACTTATTTAGTGTCTTCCATGTTAAGATTACAGATACCCACCAATTAAATTAAATTACGGTCAATTTTATTTAATTGGCTTATTCAAAAAATTCTTTAGACCTTCTGC
Source organism: Heliamphora exappendiculata (assembly GCA_034768845.1). Classification (NCBI taxonomy): domain Eukaryota; kingdom Viridiplantae; phylum Streptophyta; class Magnoliopsida; order Ericales; family Sarraceniaceae; genus Heliamphora; species Heliamphora exappendiculata. Next base: position 47,033 of record JAOTRH010456225.1, on the reverse strand, counting down.
TTAACTTATTTGATATGCCGGATTATAAAATCCACCTGTAGGGTTTAGTATGATCAAAACTTATAAACTTCCTTAAGAGGATATCATCAATCCTGATCACGGGATGTAGATTCTGTGAATAATTAATATCAACCAAATAACTAACACCGTCATCCAACTCACTGTGATTATAGACTCGTAAAAGATTGCACCATTTAATGAATCAAAATAATGAATATTAAATATGCGCGTCTAATAATTATTTTGGGAGTAAGAGTACAAACACTTATAATAACCATGGGTATAAATTAATTTATATAGTTTGTATAAAATTAATTACTTCAACGTGCTCTTATTCAATACACACAAAGTGTACTAGTACAATGAGTAAGAATAATTGTCGAAACAATAACCATTCCTCGTAATTAAGATAGATCTACTAAAATATTGTGCTACAGTCATACAAATGGTATATCCAATTCCATCTAAGACTGTGAACCAAAAATTTATATTCTATAAGAACCAATAATTTGGTCTTTTGTGTGTAAGCTGAATTCTACACACTAAATTAAATAGTATAAAAAATAAAAAACACGCCATGCAGAACATTAAATAAATAATGAAAACGCATACATTTGCTTATTAAAATTCTCATTAAAATGGAAAAGTAATTTTTTAATAAATAAAATTAAATACCAAAACCCTAAACCTAGTTTGTAGTATACAACCCTGATAGATACAGGGTTTAGTATCCAGTTTTTTTTTGGGATCCTGTCATAAATCTCTCCCAAGAACATATACCGATCAGGTTGATGAACAACCGTCCCACTATGACGAGGTACTACTTGCGTCTGTGTATTAACAGTGACTCACTATGATGATTTTGAACCCTGTGCACCATCATCCACATGGTACCCTAGTTGTGAAACTGACATGTTAATGGCAGCATAGCCAACGTGGATCGGTGGGGGCTCAGCCGCTTGAGCCTCGAACCGTTGGTGGAAGCGTGTGTTTGCTGTGCTAGTTCTTGAACCATGTGATCAAGTTAGCTCGTTGTTGATCAATGCGTGGGTTCGGCAGCACCTTCCACCACGGGCCAGCGTTGTTGGTTATTATTAGAGGTCATGGCTCTTATTTCCACTATCGAGTGTATAGGAGAACAAATTCCCACAGATGGTGCCAAATGATAGTATCTCAATGACGGATCAGAGAGTCTTGTCTGAGATGCTGATCTCCACATTCCTTCTTATTAGACCAGAAAGGTTAGGAATTGACACTAATACTTGTGAGGTGTTGGCCGAATACTCTTTAATACTTAAGTTAGTCTTTTCCAAGTAATAATCGGCTAAATGGTGAGTGCTAAGTTTTTGGTACCTAGCACAAGGGATGCGGGTCTTCATTTATAGGAGAGTCGTGTGATGATCGAGTTGGACCGGATAAATTACGTATGAGAGATCACACCATATCCCAAAGAATCCGCGCTACCCTGTAAAGCTGAGAGCAGGCCCTGTATTACCGTAGAAAGTCGCGGGGTGATAGCTAAGGGTTTGGTCGCGCTCGATCATCCCCGAACAGTCCGTCTAGCAACCAAATGCTCATTCTTGGCAGAACGAGTCTTTACCTACGCGCTCAGTCAGCCTTGTTGTGTCGGGTATTCGATCACGGTTACCCGACCACATCATATATATATATATATATATATATATATATATATATATAAGTTTGGGCTATTTTTTTATTTTTTAACAAAAAAAATTTACATTGCAAATCACCTCAATGAGATAAGCCTGAAAAGTAAAAAAGTTTGATCGAAAGATTAAAAAAGTTCACTAAAAACGAAAATAAGTAACATAAAATTTGACTTATTGACTATTTTGGATTATTTATGTCTTTTCTGAACATTTTTTTTATTTTGATCAAAATTTTAATTTTTTTGCTCGTCTCGATGAAAAAATTCGAAAAAAGAATAATAATAATTTGACTAAATGATGAAAAAAGTACTAAATACGAAAATAAATTGATTGCAATAAGCAAATATGCAATTATTCCAAACAGGCCCTTGCTTAAAATAATGACCCACAGCGTTGAATTGCAGGATTGGCTAGTTGTCCTAATGCTGAAATGAAATAATTGTCTTCGGATGCACGAAATGTAATACGACATTCTCGTCAGGTTTGGTTCAATCTTATCAGAATTTCACTGGCCAGCTTGCGGGTGTTCCTTAAATTGTGCATGCGTCTACGTCTTATGCGCGCAGCATGAAAAGGCCGAATCAATGAACACTTTTCATATAGTTTCTTTAGGCTCATCATTAAATCCAACACAATCCAAACCAGTCTTCATCGTTAAATTAATGTTCGATCGTAGAATCCATTAAGTTTTTGATAACCTCTACTTCTAATATGATGCGGCAAGCTATTCTCGATCAGGTCCACTACAAGGTGGACTATACGGCAGTTCCAATTCATGGGTCTACTTTTCTTTCTATTTTTATTAATATTTCAGAGTGGTCTTAACAGTTTATGCGTATTTTGACTAATTTTTAAAAGACCAACCTCATCGTCCACTAGCCGATAGACCCAAAAAAGATACCGTAGGTTGTGAGGTTTTAAAATTGATAACACTTGTGAGGTTTTAAAACTAAGACTTTGGACTAAGGAAATCTCCATTAATACCTATTCAAATATACCGTAGGTTGTTTGTAAGCTTATGAGGGTAATTGATTCATAAAAGTAAGGCTAATCTAGGGGATTAGTCTCTAACTTCGGAGGCCACCAAGTTGGCCACGGCTTCTTAAATTCAGAAAATGTCCATATTAGCATTCACTGGTTGCTTTATGAGATGACGAACAACTGAATTTTCTTGTCGCGGCACATAGGAAGCAGTCCAGAATCAGAACATTTTCAAATTCTCTCCAATTTGATTGATAATATGACCAATTATGTGATATATAACTGATGAAATCCCACAATTTTAATAGATGTGGATTTTAAAAGAATAATTGATTCATTATTGAAGTTATACTAGCGTAAATCTATAAAAAAAAATTAAAAGTACAAGAAGTTAAATGAACTAAAGATAATAATTACTATTTGGATGCGATTACCTTTTGCTTATATCTTATTACTTTCAAGCTCCCCATAAGGGATGAGGGGTGACTGCTAAACTACTCACAGTAGGTGTTGTTGTGAGCTTGAAGGTATTTGATTTGGTATTCCAAATTTTAATCGAAATTGTTTATTATATTAAAATCGTCAAGTAGGTGATTTCTGTAAAAAATCATGTTAATTGCATATTATTATCTGTATGATCAGAGTATGTTTGTTTTGAAAAAATTAATTAGCTAATAATAATTTGAGAATAAATTATCAAGCAAATGTTTCTGGACCATATGGTTAACAAAATTCAATTGACCTAGTTTTTTTTGTAGGAATTACCTAATCGACAATTTCAACATAAGTAACAATTCAAATTAAAATTTAGGATCCCAAATAAAATATCTTTAAACTCACAGCATCTCTTATGGTGAGTAACTCATCGCGGGAATCCCAAATCCCCCAATAAGCTGCACCAAACATGACCACAAACATACTTTTGCTTGCTTAGTTGATTTTGGATTTGAATGGTAGCATTGGAACCTTTGGTAAATCAGCTTAACATATTTAATACACTTACATGCCTATTATAACCAGCAGTGGATTGAATTCAAACATTTTGTTTAATAACTATCTGGATGAGATCAATAATGTTTTTGGGTAATCAAATCAAGAATAGTCAATTCATAACATATTTGATTGGTCAAATTGAATATAAAATTTATATAACAAGTTATTACAACTTGAGTGACTTTTATCTTTTAATCCAATATGTAAAGAAATTAATTTTTATTAATTTTTATATTTTAATTTTATGTGGCAATCCAAGGTGTTTTTATGAGATAAGAACTCTTATTAGATTTTGATAAGTTTTATGATAATTTTAGTTGTGATGGAGGTTCTTCAAGATCTAGATGAATCTAACTCAGGCTGATATGAGTAAAGAGTCCATATCCAATGAAGAGTTCAAGGTATGACTATACAAGCTGAAAGTACAAACAACCAAAGCAGAATTTGTAGAAGACATTCTGTCACAAGACCACTCGAGCGCCTAAAGGCCCGCTCGAGCGAACCCAGGTATTTCAATTCAGTTCAAATTGTGTAACCCGGGATTTAATGACCTATATAAGGGTCATTAGGAATGCACGATAACACTTTTGATACTAAATTATTTAGAGCTCCTTGGAATATTCAGAAGTTTGTTTCGTGGTTCAAAACATCGAAGATCATTCAAGTGAAATCTTAGACGACGTTCTAAGTTTCAATAGAGGATTCTGCCGGAAAAACCGTTTCAATGATTCGTTGCAGTTGGAATCAAATAGAGAACGGTGAACGAAGATTCGTCAAACAAGTTTAGGACTAGATGATTGAGGATTCGATCAAAGTCTGTAAGTTATATTGTAACTATTCGGATTATAGTGCTTGATTCTTAGACTTGGTTGTCCTGTGATTTTTTACCCGTGTTGAGTTTTTTCACGTAAAAAATCTGTGTGTCGTGTTTACTTCTCATTGCTTATGATTCGTGGAAGTAATTGATTAAATCATTAAAATATTATTTTCTATTAAATTGAGAAGAAAATCATATTTTTCAATTGATGTCAAAGCAGGTTTTATTTTACAAACAAAAAAATTCGATCCTAATCAATCGCATGCATAGAATTTCCTAGAGAAGGAAACTCAATCATACGACCCCTGTTGCTAAATAGAGGAAACTACCCCTATTAGAAAGCACGCATGAGGGTATTTCTTAAATCTATTGATGAACGGGTTTGGATGACTGTTGTAACTATACCCTTCCTACTGTTAAATCTGGTGAAGATACTATTTTAAAACCTTACGAATAATGGGAGAAAAAGGATTTAGACAAACTAGACTTGAATAGCAAGGCTATCAATGCAATTTTTAGCGATGCCACTTCAGAAGAGTTCAGACGTATTTGTACGTGTGAAATCGCTAAATATGTATGGGATATCCTTAAAGTCACACACGAGGGCACTTCAACTATTAAGATCTCAAAACTTCGAAGGCTCACAACTAATTTTGAAACTCTTAGAATGGAAGACAATGAGACATTTGATGAATTTTATGCTAAGTTAAGTGACATTTTGAATTTCAACTTTATACTTGGTGAAAAAATTCTCAAATCTTGCATTGTTTGTAAAATCTTACGATCACTACCTGGACGATTCTAACCAAAAGTTACTGTTATTTAAGAAAGTGAGGACGCCAATTCATTAAAATTGGAACAGTTGGTTGGAAACCTTCAAACCTTTGAAGCAACTCGTCAATCTAAAAAATCAAAAGGTGTTACTTTAAAATCTACAATGGTTGATTTGGAATCTTCTAATGATGAGATAGAATTTGATCTCGAGGTTATGGCATTTATAGTGTAAACATTGAGAAATTTTGTTTTAAATAAAAAACCTAATCTCAAGTTAAAATTTGGGAAGTTTGGTGATAAAAGTAAGAATGTTGTCAAATTTGAAAATAAAAAAGCTAAAGTTTAGAACTAGAATATATAGTGTTTTGAGTGTCAAGGGTATGGTCACATTGCACATAATTGTCCAAATAAAAAGGAAAAGAAAGAAAAGGCTTTCATTGTGACATAGGTTGATGAAGTTGAGTCAACTGACAATGAAACTGAGTCTGAACCAGAGAATGAAGAGTGTAAGTTTGTTGCTTTTACTACTTTTACTGGATCTTGTAAATTTGAATTTTTTTACCATGAATTACGAGCTTTTCACAGTGATTTTAGAAAAAAAGAACTAAATTCAGGTTCTGAGTCTGAAGATGAGAATGAGAAAAATCTTTAGTAGGCTTATGATAAACTTCACGAAGAAAGTTACAAAATGATAAAAGTTATCACTAAGCTGTTACTGACGGTTATAACCTTGGAAAAAGGGAATGATGGGCTAAAATCAGAACTCACCGAGTCTCAAGCTCTTATTTCTCAACTAAAAATTTTTAAAACCAAAATGACTGAGAAACTTGTCAGTTCTGACAAACAGAGGAATGAACTTATTGAGTCTTATGATTCCCTTGAATTGAAGGTTTTTGAATCAGAACTGGAATTACAAAACTCGATAAAGTCAAAACTCCTATTTGAAGAAAGTAAGGCAAGAATCAAAGAGCTAGAATCTGAACTGTTAACTGCTAATACCACTCTCAAGAAATTGAATTCAGGGTCCTTGAGTTTGGAAGAAATTCTAAGTGTACAAAAAGTAACATCAAATCGAACTGGGTCAGGATATGTTGAAAGTTTGTCTGGATCAAAGACTTCAGGTAAAATCAATTTTGTTAGCGTTGCAAGTATGCCTACAGGTACAAAAAGTGTTTTAGGAAAATCTAAGCAAATCAGGATTGAAATTTTGAAAAAATCTTTTCAAAAACTTTTACCATAATCATCTGGTTTTCAAAAGTTTGTTCCTATTTGTCATTATTGTGGTATTGTGGGTTATATTCGGCCTTTTTGTAGAAAAATAAAATCTATGTGTTTGTATCAGTATGAAAAAAATTTAAAAAACTGCATAATCAAATTAGATTACTGCATGGAAAAACTCTTGGCTAGGTGAGTGCTCGAGCGGACCCACTGGGCGCTCGAGCGGTCAACTAGCAGAGAGATGAAAAAACTCACTGGTAGTCATGCACTCGAGCAGTCCCTCTTTACGCTCGAGCAGACCATTGGCACAGAGATGAAATTCATCACTAGCAGTCGAGTGCTCTAGCGATCCCTCTAAGCACTCAAGTAGCCAATTGGCAGAGACCATATTTTAGCCAGAAAACCAGTACTAAAACCAAACTTTTTCCTAAAACTCATGCTATATGGGTTCGAAAGTCTGATTTTAAATGTCATGTAGTTCATACGGCTTTAAAAGCTCAAAATTCTTTTATGTAGTACTTGGATAGTGGTTGTTCTCGATATATGTTAGGTGACAAGTCCTTGTTTTCGAGTGTTGATTCATATGATGGAGGACTTATCATATTTAGGGATAAAAGCTCCTTCAATATTATTAGAAGAGAATTCATTAGCTCTCTAGAGCTTCCCAAATTAGACAATGTCCTTCTAGTAGACAATTTGAAAGAAAACTTACTCAGCATCACGCAGATGTGTGATACACACCATGACGTACATTTTACTAAAACTGAATGTTTGATTTTGGATAAAAAGAGAAAAATTGTTATTCATGGTGTTCGAACTTCTGACAACTATTATGGAATTTTGCCTAAAATTGATCTAACATGTCATTCAGCCAAAATTGATGAAGCTGAACAGTGGCATCACCGATTGGGACACATGAATTATAAGCACTTATCCAAACTTGAAAATCTTGAATTGGTTAATGGTATTCCAAAACTGAGTAACACTACAAAATTTATTTGTGGACCTTGTCAACTCGGTAAACAAATTAAAGTCCCGCACAAGAAAATAAATCAGCTTACTACCTAGGTGACTTTTCTTGGTTTACCTAGGTGATTTTTTTGTGAGGGAAATCTGACACATTTGCTATTTCTAAATCCCTATGTCTTAAGTTGAATAGTGAACAGGAAGGGAAGAATCAGCATATCTCAAAGATTAAATTAGATCATGGAAATGAATTCGAGAATTCTAAATTCTCAAATTTTTGTGGCGAATAGGGAATCCAGCATGAGTTCTCTGCTCCTATAACACCACAACAGAATACTGTAGTGGAACGAAAAAATTGGGTGGTACAGGAGATGGCCAGGGTTATGCTTCATGGTAAAAATATTCCTTTTAGATTTTGGGTCGAGGCCGTAAATACTGCATGTTATGTTAATAATCGAGTTTATTTACGGCTAGGCACCAAATAGACTGTATATGAGTTATGAAAAGGTAGAAAGCGTAATCTAAAATATTTCAAAACTTTTTGGAGAAAATGTTACATCTTAAAAGATCATGAATAGTTGGGTAAATTTAACTTCAAAAGTGATGACAGGATATTTCTTGACTATTCCATTAATATAGAGCATACAGAGTTTATAATTTGCGTACATCTACTGTTATGGAATCTATTAATGTAGTCGTTGATGATATAAGAAATTCTAAAGAGGCATTGATACCTAAAGCAGATCATGCTGACTCTCAAATACTTGAGGATCCAATTCAGCCCAGCTCGCCTAAACAAATTGTGGATGCAAGTTCTGACACTGTGATAGCACTAGTGGAGTCAACAACATTGGAACCCTCCTCACGAGTTAAGTTAAATCACCCATCAGACCAGACGATTGGAGAGGTAACTAAACTGATGTTGACAGGTTGACAGATGCAGAATCAGGTAAATCAAGTAAATCATTTATGTTATGTGTCATTCATTAAGCCAAAAAATGTGAAAGAGGCTTTGACTGACGATTGTTGGGTGAATGTGATGCATGATGAATTTGAACAATTTGTCAAGAATGATGTTTGGGAGTTAGTATCTATCCCTGAAAATGTGAATGCTATTGGTACTAAATGGATTTTTAAAAATAAGTCAGATGAACAAGGTACCATCATAAAGAATAAGGCTAGGTTAGTGGCACAAGGTTACACACAAGTAGAAGGAATAGACTTTGATGAGACCTTTGCACCTATGGCCAGCTTAGAGTCTATTCACATTTTACTTGCTGTGGCATATTTTTGAATTTCAAGTTATACCAGATGGATGTGAAAAGTGCCTTTTTGAATGGGCAGTTGAAGGAAGTGGCCTATGTGTAACAACCTAAAGGCTTTGAGGATCCACATTATCCTGATCATGTATACAAGCTCAAAAGAGTTTTGTACGGGCTGAAATAAGCCCCCCGAGTATGGTATGAATAACTAACCACCTTCCCGGCTAATCATGATTTCATTAGAGGAAGTGTTGATGAGACTCTTTTCATTAAAAAGAACAAGAGAGATATTCTAGTTGCACAGATTTATGTTGATGATATTGTGTTTGGATCTACATGTGAGTCTCTTTTCCTTTTCTTTTCTAAATGTATGCATAAGGAATTTAAAATGAGTATGGTAGGTAAACTAAATTACTTTCTAGGATTACAGATTAAATAATCTGATGATGAGATTTTCACCTCACAGTCAAAATATGCAAAATGCCTAGTTAAGTAGTTTAGGTTGGAATCTACCAAACCTATTCAAACCCTTATAAGTACATCTGTGAAATTGTCAAAAGATGAAAAAGGTTAAAGTGTTTATCAAACCATGTCTAGAAGTATGATTGAGAGTTTGTTATATCTTATAGCCAGTTGATCTGACATTGCATTTAGTGTTGGTATTTGTGCACGTTATCAGTCAAATTCTAAGGAATCACATGTAACTGCTATTGAAAGAATTATCCGATATGTGAATTTCACTATTGAGTTTGGGATTTGGTTCTCCAAAGATACTAACTCTAACATTACATTTTTTCTGACGCTAATTTGGTTGGATGTGCAGATGACAAAAAAAAGCACATCAGAAGGTTGCTTCTATATCGGTAACAATTTGGTGTCTTGGCATAGTAAGAAACAAAATTCTATATTCTTATCTACTGCCGAGATTGAGTATATTGCTGCTGATAGTTGTTGTACTCAATTACTTTGGATGAAACAAATGTTGTCTAATTATGGTCTTAACTAAGAGTTTATCATTATCTACTGTGATAATACTAGTACTATAAACATTTCTGAAAATCATGTTCAGCACTTTAGGACTAAACACATTGACATTAGACATCATTTTATTCGTCAGTTAGTTGAGGATAACATTATCACACTCGAGTACATTGATACTAAAAGGAAACTATATGATTTGTGGATAAAACCTCTTGAAGCACTCCAGTTTGAATTTTTTAGGAAATCTATTGGAATTGGCATTTTGAATTAAAAAAAAAGGTTTTATTTCTTTTTTGTTCTTGTGTGTGTCCTCTAAATTTGTACTCTTAACTCTGTTTTGTGGCTTAATCCTGTGTGAAACATCTTAAAATATTATCTAAAGGATTGTGTCAGGAAAACATGTTAGAATAAGCTTACTGTGAATCATTGAGATAAATTTTTATGTAATGTTAACTGTATGTGTGGTTAAATATACATGTGACGCAGACTTGATCTGGTTTGAGAAATACTATTTGATTGACCATTACAGTAGAATCCCATTATTGATGTTGATGTCTATAACCACCCCATCTGATTATCTATTCACTGCTATACTCTCATTCAAAACTGCTTGTGCTATATAATGCTTACAGAAATGGCTACATATACGAACCTTGCTTTCTCGTTCGTTATAGTGTGAAACCTGCTACTTATGCTACACTTTTTGGTTTGCTTGTGGAAATGGCTACTTATATGATCCTTGCTTTCTCGTTCATTTTAGTGTGTTAGCTGCCGTTTATGCAATTGAACTTTCATGCTAATGGAAATGGCTATCTATGCGAACCTTGTTTTTTTGTTTGTATTAGTATAACAGCCGCCAAATAAAGCATAAGTTTTTTTATACAGTTCTTTTTGAGGTGGAGCTTCCGTACATCTTCAACGGACATATATTGAGACCTTAATTGGTTTGACTTCAAACTGTGTTATTTCTTGACTAACTTCAAGTGTGTCTAACGTCTATTGATCACACATATATTGAACATTGCCTTTGTGAATAAGTCCCTCAAATATTTGCATGCAAGACCTCTATCAGTTCTCTTGACAGGTTCTCTTGACTCTATTTTTCTGTGTTTCACAACTGGGCTATGATTATCTTTATGAGATTTTGAGTTACAGTTTAAAATTTTAGTTTCTATATTTATTGTTTAGATCATTCGTCATATTTTTTGTCAGAATGCCAATTCAACATTTTGCTCCTTTCAAATTCTCTATTATGCTCTACTTAGTTTAGCTCAGCTAATGCCCCGCTCGAGCGTCCTTCTGAGCGCTTGAACGGCCAAATGTTCCTTTTGTCTTGGTATGTTAATTGCTCTAGCGGCCTCTATGAGCTCAAGCGATCAAAAGCGCCTTTAGCCTCTGCCTATCCATCGCTCAAGCGGTCCATTGTGCGCTCAAGTGGCTATTTTTTTGTATGAGCCCTTATCCATACACCGATTGAGTAGCCCTCTGAGCGCTCGAGTGGACTGTCACGAATTAGATTTTAAAAACAGGTCACCATGAGGTTTGTCTCTTTCCTTGGTGGTTTTCATTCTCTTTAAATGTCAAAAACAAGTTTTTTTGTTATGTGTGCATTCACCCTTGTCCCCGCAAACGAGGGTTTAGGTTGCATCTAGCCCTAGGACATTTGGCCGAACCTAAGGTTTCCCCTTTATCGCACCTAGGGATCTCTTCTTAACCAAATCTAGGGTTCTCTTGCAGTTTGAATCATAGTTTGGTCCTTGTTTTGGTTTGTAGTTTGGGAGTTTGATACATGTGCTTTTAACCTTCCTTACTTTCTCTAGCTATCCTACCTTGATTGCAATGTCTACATTATATGTTTGCATCCTCTTATGTGTTTGAGGCATTGTATCTTTTTCTATCTTTAGTCTCATTGCACAATGGTTCTTCCTAGCTATAAGTGTGTCATTACCTTATGCGTTTAAATGGTGCACCTAACAGGGAAATTGGGTATACATCGATGATAATGCATATTGATTTGAAACTTGACTTGGGACATTATTTTAGGCTCTAATTCATGTCATGTGTGTTATCTTCGCAGGATCATACCTCCCCATACTAAGAAAACAACTGGGCAAACTCTAACTCAGTTTGATAAAGCACGGTTCTGGTCTCTAGAAGGTGAAGAGAAGTTCACCCACTTGTTTGCTAACAGACCACTTCTATTAAAAAAGAGGGTAATTGGGTTTGATTTTGCTAAGTTTCACATCCCACAGATGTTTGACAAACTAGGATGGACCCATTTCCTTCAAGTTGAAGGTGAAGTCATGGCTGACCTCGTCAGAGAATTTTACTCTAACATGTATGACTTGGAGACCCCGTGGTTTATGTTTAAAACCAATGTTCGAGGAAACCATATCATCATGGACCCTAATTCTTTTGTTGCACAAATAGGTTATACCAGTCTCCCTATTATATACTATCCACCAGTACTAGCAAACCCTCGTTGGTCATACACTGAGAATGCCACAGCCCTGTGTGGAAAACCATTGGAATGGGTAAGCAGCTACATCTTCCAAAAAAGAACTGACTCCCACCTTCCGTCTATTGAACATTATTGTTAGTGTCAACCTTCATCCTAGAGGTCATGTGTCTGGCATTAATCAGGAGCACGGGTTAGAACTTTTCATGATTAGTCAGGGTGGATGGATAGACCTTGCACACATTTTTCTTACAGTCCATGCTTAAAGTTACCTACGACAACAAAATAATTTTCCCAACCATATGGTCTATTCCTTTCCAACTACATTCGGTCCATACCCATTTTTCGTCCCTCGACCAATTTGCATATTGTGCACATCACTAAATCTATAAGGAGGCGCACTCACTCATAGAGTGTTGCACACATCCCTACTCCTGTCGCCATATCTGACTTCGAGGAGGAAGAGGATGACATTGATGATATTCCTAGCACCTCCACTCCTTCAGCACCCGAGGGGGAGTCATCTCGATTTTCTATTGGCGCTAGACTCACCTCCCTTGAGGCTAAGGTTAATGGGGTTCAGTAGCATATGAATGGCTTTCAGAAGCATATGGACTCTCATTTTGACCAACTGGAGTTGCTACTTCGGGGTCTTTCTCCTTATGATGGTACATCTTAGCATTTTCTAGGTTCCACAAAGGGGAAGTACAGGTTTGACATTTTGACTATGACATTCTGACTACAGGCATTTCAGGTAGTAGGTATTTTAAGTACTTTCTTTGTTGATTGGTACATTGGTACATTGTTGGTTGGTACATTTGTTTTTGTTGGTACATTAGTTTTGTTGGTACATTGGTACTTTTTTTATGATACTTGCTTTTGGATCTTTTGGGTTTTTGAGATACAAATTACTTTGGATATGATTGCATGCATGTATGTTTTACAATGGTTATATCAATTTTGGGATAAGTGGCATTTGTATTTTATCTTCTTTTTAATTTTTAGTTTTGTGGTTGCTTGGTTGTTTTTTTGAAAAATTGAAGGAAGGTTTTTGTTGGTTAAAGAACACTACTTGGAAGACTAGTTTTAGCTAGATTGTGTTGTGTTCACCTAGAATTACTAAGTAGGATATTGTAAATAAACTAATTTTTATTAATTTTTATATTTTAATTTTATGTGGAAATCTAAGGTGTTTTTATGATATAAGAACTCTTATTATATTTTGATAAGTTTTATGAGAGTTTTAGTTGTGAAAGAGGTTCTTCAGGATCTAGATGAATCTAACTTAGGCTGATCTAAATAAAGAGTCCCTATCTAAGGAAGAGTTCAAGGTATGACTATAGAAGGTAAATGTACAAGCAACCAAAGCAGAAATCATAGAAGACATTCTGCCACAAGACCGCTCAAGCACCCAAAGATCCGCTCGAGCTGACTCAAGTATTTCAGTTCGGTTCAAATTGTACAACTTGGGATTTAATGACCTATATAAGGGTCATTAGGAATGCACGAAAACACTTTTGATACTCAATTACTCAAAGCTCTTGGGCTTATTCAGAAGTGTGTTTCATGGTCCAAAACATCGAAGATCATTCGAGTGAAATCTTAGATTGTTTTCTAAGTTTCGATGGAGGATTTTACCAGAGAACCTGTTTTGAGGATTCATTGCAGTTGGAATCAAGTGGAGAACAGTGAACGAGAATTCGGCATACAAGTTTAGGACTAGGGGATTGAAGATTCGATCAAAGAGTTTGTAAGTTATATTGTAACCGTTCAGATTATAGTACTTGATTCCTGAACTTGGTAGTCTCATGATTTTTTACCCGTGTTGAGTTTTTCCACGTAAAAAATTTGTGTGTCGTGTTTACTTCTCGTTACTTATGATTCGTGGAAGTGATTGATTAAATTATTAAAATATTATTTTCTACCAAACGGAAAAAGAAATCATATTTTTCACTTGTCTTTATTCTCTTTATGCAATCTAACGGTGAAAATTCTTTAAACTCTCTCCTCATTTAGTCAGCTCCTCTCAGGTCGCCTCTCTCATTAATATTAAAGTATGCATAAATGATAATTGATATTATTATATATACCAAAAACATGTCATTACTATAACTTTTACTCTTGCTAAAATTTAATGATGAATTATATATTAAAATTACATTTACATAAATTTATTTGTTTAATTTAATTTCGATTGTTTGGATGTGTTTAAAGGGCCTTTATGAATGAGTCATAATTAGTTGGACTACATATCCCATGAGACTATTTTTTTAGTTTTTGAATTCAAAAGTAGTGGAATTAAGGAATACGTATGAAGGGACCGGAATCCCATGAAACAATGACGGTGCTTATGAATTAAATCAAACGTGGTGTGGGGCAAAGAACAACAACAACAAAATTTTAAAACACCGCACCGTCTAGACGAAATCTATATGGGATAAACAGAAAAAAGTCCCAAATCCCAAAAATAGAAATTTGATACACCCATAAGGCGGAATAGGGATTATACTTGTATGATCTCTCTGATTTGATCACATTTCAACACTTAAACTTGAATTGGAAGATCAACATGGCAAGCCGACAATTTTGTCTTTGCTTAGATCTTTTGCTGTATTCCCAAACGCCAAAGACATAGATAAAGTGTGGGCTTTGATCTTTCGTACTTCAAACTCCTTTTTCTTGGGTTCTCACATATACTTGGAAACCCTAAAAAGATTAAATGAATGTTGTTATAATTGGCAGCAAGTGTTATAACTGTTGGAGGCAAAACTGCCAAGATCATTATTTTTGTAAATAATTTTCAATAAAAAAAATAACTGGACTGGTAATCGCCGAAACGGGCTCTAGATAAAATTTTTTTATATCAAATGATCAAAATAAAAACCAGTGCCACCATAGTTAATTTAAAAGAATACCTTTTTGGTTTATTCTGTAACTTTGTTTTTGAATTTAAGTTGAATCTCCCGTCAGACCTTCTACTGTATTTTCTTATGCGATTCCGAGATATAGTGTGGGCTATAATCGTCTGAGAACTCGTACTGGCAAAATCTAGACAGCTTTAATCTTGAAGACAAGTTATGAAACTAATTTAGTCTACCCACATATTTATAGGACTACAGCAGGCACCTGTGGAGTAATTATGACTAAGATTTTCAGTAGAACATAGACACCCATCAGCGGTTTTCGCAATTAAGAAAACCTTATAGCAGTATCTATAATTATGAAAACTTTGCAGCAGTTTAAGCCATTTTTGTAAAATACTGAATTACAGTTCATACCACTAAAGAACTATACTTGCACTCTAAGCCATAATCTCAAGACCTTCTTATATTGAGCTCATATTATTAAATACTTAAAATTTCTCCCTACGTTAAGATTCCCGATAATCGCCAATTAAATTTAATTACTAACAATTTAATTTAATCGGCATTTTAAAATTTCTTAAGCCTTTTTACTTAACTTATTTGACCACCAGATAATCAAATTCACTTACAGTGTTTGGCCCAATTAAAGTTTATAAACTTTCTTAAGGGGATTTTGTCAATATTGATATGTCGAGACGTGAATTTTGTCAATAATTAATATTCACCATATAAATAATATTGCTATCCAACTCACCGGGAATATAGACCCATATAAGATCATACCCTCTAATCAAAATAACAAATATTAAATATATGCAAATCAATAATTATTTCAGGATTAAGAGCATAAGCACTATTCATAATAACTTTGGGGTGTGAATTAATTTATATAGTAAGTATAAAATTAATTACTCCAAATGTCCCATTCAATACACACAAAGAGTCAAAATAATAGACGACGCTATTATCTATTCCCTATAACCAAGACAGACCTACTAAAACTCTGTAATACAGTCATACCGATGGTATTCTATTTCCATTTAAATTGTGAACATAAAACTTATATTATACAAGAACCTAAAATTTGATCTTCTGTGTGCAAACCATACTCTACACACCATATTAAATACTATAGAGAATAAAGGATATCCATGCATAACATTAAAGAAATAATATACATACATTGCTCATTAAGATTCTCATGAAATAAAATTTTAATTTTATTAAAATAAAATAAAATTTTAAAAATATAATTTTCAGTATACCAACCTTAACAATCTCTCACTTTTACTCAAAACCATACTGCCATACATCTGACTCTTATGCCCTCTACATGACTATCAGAAGTCTTAGTCGGTAAACACTTTATAAAAGGATATGTAAGGTTATCTGCTGATGTAATATTGGTCACAGCAACATCACATCTCTGAACAGTTTCTCGTATCAAGTGATACTTATGCTCAATGTGCTTTCCTTTCTCATAGACTCTTGGTTCCTTTGAGTTTGCAACTACTCCGCTATTATCACAATAAAGGGTAATAGCTGACTGAACTGAAGGTACCACATCTAGATCCAATAGGAAGTTCATGAGCTAAACGGTCTCCTTGACTGCTTCAAAAGATACCACATACTTGGCCTCCATGGTGGCATCTGTAATACAGGACTTCTTGATACTCCTCCAACTTATCGCTCCACCTCCTAAGGTAAACACATATCCTGAGGTAGAGTTACGGGAATCCTTATCAAACTAAAAATCTGAGCTTGTATACCCCAAAGGTACTAGACTATCTGCCTGGTAAACTAACATATAATCCTTAGTCCTTTTTAGGTTCTTGATTATTTTTTTACCGCAGTTTAATGCTCCTGCTCTGGGTTAGACTAATATCTACTAATAATGCCAGCAGCAAAGCAGATGTCAAGTCTAGTGCAAAGCATAACATACATGAGGCTTCTGATTATTGAAGTATAAGGAATCGTTTTCATCTTCTCTATCTCATCAGGTGTCTTAGGACACTGATCCTTGAATAGAGTGATTTCATGCCTGAAAGGGAGAAACCCTTTCTTGGAATCCTACATGCTAAAATGAGCAAGTATAACATCAATATACTTTACTTGTGATAAACCCAACATCTTTTATTTTCGATCTCACATAAGCTTGATCTCATGGATGTGATTGGCTTCTCCCATATTTTTCATATCGAACTGCCCAGATAACCATACTTTAACTATAGATAATGTCCCCACATCATTTTCGATGAGTAATGTAACACCCCACTCCTGCAAGGCACCAAACCTGAACAAAAGGATGTGATCCCGCCTTAAATCGGATGCCAAAGAGAAAGACAAGGGATAAAGATATTAAGAGACCAAACACCTTAATGTCAAAAGAGGTATACATGAGTCACTAGGGATTCGCCATCCCAAGCGCTTACATTACTTTTAAAATATCAAAAAAAACTTCAGGGTCTTATACATAAAGCTCAACCAAAACTAAAACCTAAACAAAAAAAACCCAAACCAAAACTACTCGATGACGCTTGTGGTGGACCAACTCCTAGCCGTTCCTGGTATCTGCAACCACATAGGTTATAGGAACGCGCACTTAGCATTATCATGAACAAAAAAGATAGTTACTTAGTTAAGGATAACTGAAAACTCTTTCTAAAAATAGTTCATCACATTTTTCATGAAAATATAGAAACTGATGTATTTTCTTGCACATAAAAATATCACAGATTATACAAAACCTTCTCAGTTTTGCAAACAGAAATATGTTCCTGGCTTAACCACCACAAATTTAAAATGCATGACCACTTTCTCAAATCTAGACTCAAACCCTAATAATGTCCAAGTAGTTGTCAACCTCACGACCGGGAGTTCCAACGGTACCGTAACCTCAATTTGCAATGCACGGTTAGCAATGTGATAGAGTGAGGGCCACTCTCCACCAAGCACGAGTGGTATGTGCTATAACCCGGGACTTAGCCCAAAAGCTTTTAAAGCAAAAACCCCTGCTTTACGGGACACCTCCCTTATCTCTTAAATAAAAAATTCATAGTTTGGTAACCTCCCTCAAAACGGGATATAAAAGAGCTGAAAACTCTTGTAACTTGGCACTTTGCAACAACCACACAACATTAACCATACTTTCATAGTAACATCATGCTTGCTCAAGATATCATGGATAGCACACTTGAATTAAAAACATTATGGCTTTTGAAAACAATAGGTTCATGCGATTGTAAAACTGGTCATAATTCAAAATATACGCTTCAAAGCATTTTCATGCATCATTATATAAACTGGTCATAGTTCAAGATAATGGCTAAGCACTCTCACCTTATCTTATATGCATACGAACCGAACCTTTGTCAATGAGGTAAGCTTGCTTCTCAGGTAACAAAACTTTCATGCCTAGCAAGCAAACATGACTTAACTGTCAATACAGAGTTCTACCCCCTCTTATAACGTGAAGTACTAAAATGATTCTGACCATTGAATGTTTTCTTGATTTTTAAGGACCACGGTTACTTTCTTTTTAGGTTTAAGGGGTACTACGCACTTGCCTAATCCTTCACTTGTTTAAGGATTTCACATAACAATTTATTACTATCTCCCAATCATTAAAATTTAAAGTACCGCAGCATCTTGAGATACATAGACTTAGAATTGGATTATGATTTTTAGTGATGATTTAGAATAAAACATTTTCCACAACTTTTATGTTCAACACCAAAGCCAAAACCTAAGGAAAATGGATGAAAAACTTGACAGAAACGAAAATGGTTCAGCACTTGCTCAGAGAATTGGTCAGAAAAGTGTCTCTGTTGGTCTCTATTTAGGGGTATCATATTAAGTACAAATTAGCCCATTTTTGAGTATGTTCTATTTCAACATGTCCCCTATAAGTTTCAAGTTTAGAGATAAGGGTAGTTGTTTGGAACAAGTTAGACGTTTTAGCCATTTTAGAAAATAGGGTTTGTCAGCCGCCAAAACCCAGCAGAGCTGGTTTTTGACAGAGGGTTTGAAATGGTTTTGGAGAATCATCCCGAGGCTTTAAGGTATGATTTTTGGGCTACAAGTAACCCAATATGTTAGCTACAATATTCATGTAGACCACATTTGGATTAGATCACTAAAAATAGGAATTTTGGGCTACACAAAAATATGTGACAGAAGTGTCCCTTGAGGGCTGAAACTCAACAGAGAACTTGAAATGGGTTTTGACCTATCAAAACTCAATATTTTGTGCTCATTTTTTGTGGGTAGATAGATATACATGTTATCGATAACGTCCATGTTTTGACCAAAGTTCAGACGCATTGCAAACTAGTGTTTTCAGGTCGGTAGTGTTGACTTGTCGAAAAATAATACACTTTGGTAAAATTGTAGTATCTCGAGTTCTATTTATTCAAATGAGTTGAAAATAACTTTGGACGAAAGATAAAACAAAAGGCTAAATTTGGACATAAAGAACATACTTATATCAATTTTCTACATTGAGTTATGGCATTCCAAAGTTCAGGGCAGAAACATCTATGTTCTCAAAAATCAAGTCTCTTGTGGTCTAAGTCTTCTACTTATGTCATGTCAAGTTTTTGTTTCTTTTTTTTGCATGCTTGTATTTTAGACATTAATATCAAGGCTCCATCACACTTATAAGTCATCAAACTCAAAGATAACAATATACAACAATATCTCATATCCCCCATAAACATAACAGCCCCAAATCTCCAACTATGACGCCTTTTCAGTTTGATTTCGGTTCTCGATTATTAGAATGTTTTAAAGGGATGTGTTGGGGCGTACTTTGAGGGATATTAGACATAAGATTTAGAGATTTTACTTACTTATTTGAGGTCTCAAGAGATGGTGGCATGGAAGGACTTACCTTTAGAAAAACTTCTCTCTTGATTTTTCCTTCCTTTCTTCGTTTCTTCTTTTTTTCTCCCTCTTTTCTCTCTCAAACTTGTGGAACACCTCAAGAACACTCAAAAATAATGAAAATCTGGTCTCTCACCTTACTTGGACGAAAATAATGTAGGGGAGGAGTGGTGTTTGGCTTGGTTTATATAGGAAAAGCTCAAGGGAACAAAATAATCACACTTTTAGTCATTTTTCTTCTCCTTCACATGGGTGATGTGATTTGGTACAAGTTTTGAGAGAGATATTAGATTTGGGGTGAGGGATTACAGATAGGGTCAGTTTAGGGGAAAAAAATCTGACCCCACATCAATTAAGAGGTTTTGCATTGGTTTGCGTGCCCTTTTGTGCAAGAAAATGCTTTAAAAGTCAATTTGATGTATCTTTTTGGTGTCTTTTCCTACTGAGACCTATTATTTTAGTATGTTTATGAGAAATATAGTATTTACATGTATTATCATAGTTTTCATAACAATTGATTAAATAGATGCAGTCTTTTAAATCAAATTAAGCTATTTTGGCAATATCTAACTTTTTGACTTATTTTGTTATGTATGAACTTCAATAATGATTTGTTTGTTTTTGTTGACCTATGACACTATATTATTATGTATATTACTTGTTCAACAAGTATTAGATCATCATAATACTTAACTTAATACCTTTCTCATCATTTTAGGCTAAAAAGAAAGCAAAAAGTCACTTTTTGGCACTCTTCCCAAGGTGGTCGGCCACTAAGGGGTATTTTTGTTATTTTTGATATTATTTTGTCCTTTTTCTACTTAATTGTACTTAAATTTTTTATTTAGGGTATTCATGTGCCAAAATTTAGATTTTTAAGACTTTTCGAGCTTAACTCTTGTCTTAAATGACTTGGACCTATAACTTTGAATTCTTATCCTCAATATTAGGATTTTAATACATGCTTGTATGATTCCCACTCTTTCCTGGGTCTCAGACTCTAAAGGTTAAACGGTTGGGCCAGTTCTTACCGAACTTAGGTTTGAGATTTCGTTTCTTTTGAGATGTTCTTTTTTTTCTATTCGTATCTTTGAGTTTGGGTTATTACAATCTATCATCCTTTAAAAAAATTTATCCTCGAAATTTTTATACCTTACTCGAAGAGATGTGGATATTTCTCATGATAAGGCTTTAAAGCCATAGCCACAGTTCAAACTAATAGTTTATAACACACGACTCTATATAACAATTCAAAATTCCATTAAAGGCTAACACTTACCCTTAAAAGGAACTACAACTCAATGCTATTGAAGACTAACCCTCACCCTTACCGGGCTTCGCACAATACCTTTGTAAGACTTACACACACACCCTTACCGGGAAAAATTCGTTTAGATTAATCATACCCTTCCATGGTGATATCTTTAAGAACACACGGTCTCCCACTACAAACTCCAGGTCACATCTCTAATTATCCGCACAACTCTTCTGCCTGTCTTGTGATTGCTTCAATCTCTCTCAGATCAACTTAATCTTTTCAGTGGTAATTTAAACTATCTCGGATCCAAACAACTTCCTCTCTCCGACTTCTTTCCAACAAATTATGTTTTAACATTTCCTACCATGCAACACTTCATAAGGGGCCATCCCTATAGTTGACTGAAAACTATTGTTATATGCGAACTCGATCAATGATAAATGTTCCTCCTAGCTTCCAACAAAGTCTAGAATGCATGCTCTAAGCATATCTTCTAAGGTCTAAATTGTTTTCTTCGATTAACCGTCAGTCTGTAGATGGAAAGCCGTGCTAAATTTTAAAGTAGTCCCCAATGCTTCTTGTAAGCTTGGCCAAAACCAGGATATAAAACGTGGGTTTCTATCCGATACTATAGAAACTGGTACTTTGTGTAGCCTAACAATCTCATCGATATGAAGCCGTGCAAATTGATCCGCAGAATACGTCATCTTTATTGGTAGGTAGTGAGATGACTTCGTCAACCTATCCACAATTATCCAAATAGCATCACTCCCCTTGGGTGTTCGAGGGAATCCGATTACGAAATCCATGGTGTCAGATCTAGGCAAGCCAAGAGGAGGTTGAATTGGGTCTTAAAAAATAAATAACAATTTTAAATTTTTTTTAAAAACCTTTTAATATTGCAATCAATTATAGCAATTTAATCAAAGATAAAAGCAATGCAAGTATTAAAGAGGTTAGGGATAGAGAGATTAAACCGGACACAAAGAATTTATAGTGGTTTGGCTTCTTCTAAACCTACGTCCACTCCTCAAGTTCTTCCTTGACTATTTTTACTATACAGAATACTTCACGGGCGTATTCCAAGCCTTTACAACCTTCAAGACTTTTCTTGAATAAGCTAAATGTTTACGAGTACATTCACAAGCCTAAAACAGATTCAAGAAGATTCTATGAAAATAAACTCCTATTTTTTTCTAATCTCTCTTGAACTCTACTTTAATGAGATTTACTCACTCACTTAAAGGATAAATGGTGACTCACCCTTGATTATAATAAATAAAGAGTATTAATGAAGAAACACTTACTCTATTTACAGAAATTATTTACAATAAATGAAAAAGTAAAGAGAGATGAGGAACAAGAGCTGAGATTTAGCAATAAATGAGGGCTTGAGAATGCTGAGTGTGATTCAAGCAATAGAATAGTAAATGTAGGTCTCCGGTTCTATTAAATGCGGAAAAGTTACTCCTTTTATAAGCTCTTGTACTTTCATAACCGTTGAATGTAGGTGGGAGCAATAAATGCAAAAAATCAAGCTGTTGAGATCTATCGCGAGTTTAAATTTTCGTCGCAGGTGTCGACACAATTGCCTTTGGTGTCGACACAAAATGTCTAGGGCTAGTTCTCTTAAGTGGTTGGGTTGACACAAATTTTCTGAGAGGTTGACACATTTTCTGCACACTACCTTACCAACATCATGGGGTCGACACAATTGGATCTGGTGTCGACTCATTTGAAACTTCGGCATCTGGAGGAGGCACTTTGTGTTGACTCAACTTGCCTTTGGTGTCGACACTAATTTTCTACAGAAAGCCTCGATTCTTTTGTGTTGACACATTTGGATTTTGGGGTCGACACCAAAATTCTTTAGGTAGGCTCGGGACTTTTGTGTCGACTCATCTTCAACTGGTGTTGACATCTCAAAATCTGCAGGTGGCCTCAGTTCTTTTGTGTTGACACAATTTCTATTTGTGTCAACTCAAATTTTCGGATACCAAAAGTGATGATCACTTTTGTGTCGACAAAAATATAACTTGTGTCGACTCATTTTGAGTCCAGAGAGCTACGGCTCTTTTGTGTTGACACAAAACTTATTTGTGTCGATACTAACTTTGATACCTGAATGATAACTTCATGAAACAGTTAGGGTGTCAAAATATTTATTCAAAGGGATTGACACACTTGATGTGATTTAAGTAAATTTTTCCTTACAAGTGTTTAACTTATTTTTTAATTTGGTTCAACACAAAATATTCTTATTTTAGGAATATGTGAGTGTTTTAATCATTTTGAGATTTAAGTCATTTCTTCTGGCTAAGGTGTCAAAACATTTGTTCAAAATATGTTAACAATTTTATTTTGAAAATATAAAATATTATCTATTTAAATCTATTTATTCTTAGAAAATAAATTATGAAAATTATCAAAATCAAAATAAAAAGCTATTGGGCTAACAATCTCTTATTTTTTGATGATTACAACCATCTTAACATTTTCTAGAAAATATTTGAAAATATTTTTCAACAAGGGTTCTCCCCTTATCAATATGTTTTAAACAACTTATGCAGATATAATGGCTAGGCATACATTCAACATGATAGCACACATTTTGAATATGATTTGCAATAAATGATCAAGAAACATTATGAGTTTATTAACATATGTGCACTGTGATTTATACAAAACTCATATCCAAATATTCATAGCTAATCACATTCATCAATCATTCATAGGCATATGAACAAGAAACATAAGCATTCATTCAAGTATAAACTTAATATGTTCAACCATCCAACCAAAAGTTTTAAACAACCCATTCAAAACAATTTAACCAAACCATGCCACCAAAGAAAATGTATGTTAAATTATTACATCTTCACCTTCAAAAAGAAACTTTAAAAAAATGTATGTTTGAACTTCTTCTTCTTCTTCCCTTTACTCTCCCCTTCATTTACTTACCTACCTTTTCTTCTCTCCCCTTTTGTAATCTTCAAAAAAAGCTATTGATCATCCATGAATCGTTTGAAGTCCCTTTTTTGCTTGGCTTTTTTCTTGCTAGTAGAGGTACGTTCTTTTAATGCTTGTGCTCGTTCGTCCTTAGCTTCGACTGCGGCCATGGCTTCATAACGAGCTGCCAATGCCAGGTCTTCTTCACGTTTGAGTCGTGCGGTTTTTTCTTCCTTTGTTTTCTTGGGCTTAAATTGTTTGGCCCAGGCTTCTTTGATCCAGTTCAAATGCTCGTCAATTTTTTGGGAGTTTGCTTGAACGGCTATGACGACACCTTCGTTATATTCTTTTCGAACTTGTCGTAGGATAGCCGTGTTCGCATTAATAATGGAGACGATGCTATCGTCTATTGTTCGACACAAAGATCGACCGGCATTTGTGGCTCGTTCTACTTCTTTTCGCAAAGGACGGTTTGACTTTTCAACATTTTTAACTTTTTCAGAAAGGGCTGAAACAGAGTGATTAAGATCAAAGAAATCTTGATCAACCCTTGCTTGAAAGGATGACATAGAGGATGAAAGAGACTTGATCAAGGATACTACTTTTGTTAAATCAACAGAAATAGGGGCAGATGAGGAGGTAGATGGAGCAGAGGGAGAAGGAGGAGCATGTGAAGGACCAAGGGTATCAACAGCTTGGGAAGGAGGAGAATCAAGGTCAATGCGAATAGAAGGACTGTCTCGAGGTGTAGAAGGAGGAGTTTTTGCAGAGGAAGGGGTACCACGACGGGATGTGGTCCACACACCATCAACATTTGCAATTTGCATATATTTTAGTGTGGAACTGCCATATAGGTCGTGTTTGGAAAAGGATACCACCTTTTCCTCAGATAAGTCCACGCCAAAATGGCAAAAGATTTTGGTCAAGTACATGGCATGTGGGAGGGAGGAATTGAATTTGTTATGTGAGCGAAGCATGCGAGAGATGAACAAGAAACCTAGGTCAAGGCTTTTTTGTTCCAAAATACACCACATAAGGAAGATGTGCATATATATGTGACATTACCAAAATTTTCCATCTGGAGAAGGAAAATATGGTTAACCATGTGATGTAAGATACGTATTTCAGGTTTGAGTGAATTAACCTCTAAAGGCTTGAAAGGGTCAATGTTGTCATTCTCGAAAATGTTCTAGACAGAGTCAGAGAAGGAAAATATTTCAACGTCAATGGAATTTTTATTATAATGAACACAAATATCCCCTTCGGGAATGCAAAGAATTTCGTTCAAAGAGGAGAGGGTCAAAACAATGTTTACACCGTTCACCCATGTGGTGATGGTGGTGGTCGGAATGAGTGAAATGTGAAAGTGCGCATAGAAAGATTTGACTAAAGTGGGATAGTGAGGTTCATGGATTTGTAAAAGCCTTTCCCACCCAAGGCTAGAAAAGAGATCTTTGAATTTTATTTCTATGGAATCAAGAAAGGAGAAGTCTATGGTACAACCAGGACAAATTTTTTATTCACAAAGGAAGAAAAATAGACCTGACAAGATTTGGGGTTTTTGAAACGTATTACCTCGGTCGTTGCCGCAGGTGCTTGTTCGATTGCCGTTGCCGTTACTGCATTAGTGATTGTCGTCTTCTTCTTCGTGGATCTAGGGTTTGAGGAGCCCTTGTCAGCTAGTCATTTGGATCCTTTACCCATAACTTTTGGTGGCATTTTGAAGAAAAAGGGTTGAGATTGAAGATGGAAGAAGGAAGAATATGAGGGGTCGACTCAGGGTTTTAAAGGAGAAAAGGCGGGAGATGAACTGTTTTATATAGAGAGAGAGGGAACGAAGTAACTGTTTGGGTCAGACACGTCTATATATAGACTTAACGATTTGTGTCGACACAAATTATTTTTGGTGTCGACACGATTCGTATCTTGTGTGGGTAATGAAACAGAGAATTGGTGTCGACACATTCGGCCACTTAGGTGGACACGATTAAGCTTCGTGTCGAAACAAATTTACTAAGAGTCAGGGAACCAAAAGGTGTCGACACTGAATAGAAAGGGGTAGACACTTTTCTCACAGTGCCTCTTCTAAACAGCTTTGAGTCAACACTACACACATTTGTGTCAATACTTTTTCAAGTGGTGTCGATACATTTTCACATTCAAGAAAGAACATCAAAAGCTTTGAAATGCAATGAAAAGACATGGTTAGTATGGAATGTAAATCATGAAATAGGAGCACATAGCATACCAAGTTATCTTCTTATATAGCATATTCTTTCTTCATTTAAGGGTTTTTTGAAAATGTTCGCCAATTGATAATTTGTGCCTATAAATTCAAGTTCGATGTTTCCTTTTTGCACATGATCTCTTATAAAGTGATGTCTAATCTCTATGTGCTTGGTTCTTGAGTGTTGTATAGGATTCTTAGATATATTAATAGTACTAGTGTTATCACATTTAATAGGAATATGATCTAAGTAAAAGCCATAGTCTTCTAATTGTTGTTTCATCCATAGAATTTATGCACAACAGCTTCTAGCTGCAATATACTCAGCCTCGGCTGTAGACAAGGCCACTGAGTTTTTCTTCTTGCTAAATCAAGAGATTAGTGAGTGTCCTAGGAATTAACAAGTACCACTTGTGCTTTTCCCATCAACTTTGCATCTGAAAAAATTAGCATCTGAATAGCCAAATAACTCAAAGGCTATTCCTCTAGGATAAAATAATCCTAAGTTTTGTGTACCTAAAAGGTATCTAAAGATGCGCTTAACTGCGGTCACATGTGATTCTTTAGGATTAGATTAAAATCTAGTAGACATGTAAACACTAAACATAATGTCCGAACGACTAGCAGTTAAATATAAGAGAGATCCAATCATACCTCTATAACGCTTTTCATCCACTGCTAGGTCATCTTCATCCTTATCAAGTTTTGTTATAGGACACATTGGAATTCCCATAGGTTTTGCTTTAAGCATGTCGAACCTCTTCAATATGTCCATCGTGTATTTAGCTTGATTGATATAGATTTTTTCTTGTGTTTGTTTAATTTAGAGTCTGAGGAAATAGTTGAGCTTACCCATGATGCTCATTTCAAATTCTTCCTGCATACACTTAGCAAAGTCTTTGCAAAGAGATTCGTTAGTTGCACCAAAGATTATATCATCTACATAAATTTGTACAACTAGCATATCATTTTCTTGAGACTTGATGAAAAGGGTGGCATCTATTTTTTTTCTTAAAAACTCATTTTCAATCAAGAATTTGCTTAGCCTTTCATACCAAGCTCTAGGTGCTTTCTTCAAACCATAGAGAGCTTTTGTACGTTTGTAATAATGGTTTGAAAAATCTAAATTTTCAAGGCTAGGAAGTTGTTTCACAAAAACTTCCTCCGAGATAAAACCATTTAAAAAGGCACTCTTGACATCCATTTGATAGAGTTAGAAATTTTTAAAGCATACAAAAGCAAGCAACATTCTAATGGCTTCAAGCCTAGCCATATGAGTAAAAGTCTCATCAAAATCGATGCCTTCTTCTTGATTGTAACCTTGGGTTACCAATCGAGCTTTGTTCTTAAGAACTACTTCATTCTCATCCATTTTATTTCTAAAAACTCATTTTATACCGATAATGGAGTGTTCCTTAGGTCTTGGGACTAAAGTCCAAACTTTGTTTCTTTCAAATTGATTTAGCTCTTCTTGCATAGCCAAGATCTAAAATTTATCATTTTCGATTTTCTCAAAATATTTTGGTTCAGTCTGAGAAAAGAATACTAAATTACCACAAACATTATGTAGAGATGAATGAGTTTTGATACCTTGTGATGGATCACCAATGATAAGATCTTTCGAGTGATCATGAGCATACCTCTACTCTTTCGGTAATTCTAAATTTTTTGGATTTGCAGATTCAGAAATATGTTGGACTGCAATTTGTTGGGAATTTGAAGCTTCCTCATGGTTTGGCTCTTCTTTTTTTTTTTGATGAAGATGTCTTCAACACTTTTTCCTATATCTAACAGGTTATCTTCACAAAAATCATTTGAAGAACCAAGGTTAACTTCATCAAAAATAACATGTATAGATTCTTCAACAACGAGGGTCTTTTTGTTGAAAGCTCTATACGCTTTATTAGATATAGAATATCTTAGAAAAATACATTCATCAGATTTTGCGTCGAACTTACCCAAAAGTTCTTTGTTGTTGTTTAAAACAAAACATTTGCATCCAAACGCACGAAAATAACTGATGTTTGATTTTCTTCCATTCCATATCTCCTATGGGGTTTTCTTGAGAGAAGCTTGTATCATCGCTTTGTTTATGATAAAATAAGTAGTATTGACAGCCTCAGCCCAAAAGTACCGTGATAAATTATTTTCACATATCATAGTTCTAGCTATTTCTTCCAAAGTCCTATTCTTCCTCTCAACAAGTCCATTTTGTTGAGGGGTCTTAGGAGCAGAGAAGTTATAGTTAATGCCATTTTCATCACAAAATTTTTCAAAATCTTTATTTTCAAATTCTTTACTATGATCACTTCGGATACTTGTGATTTAAAAACCTTTTTCATTTTGAACTCTCCGAGATAGTTTTGCAAAAGAGGCAAAGGTTTCATCCTTATGAGCTAAGAATAGCACCCAAATGTATCTAGTGAAGTCATCAACAACAACAAAGGCATATCTCTTGCCTCCAAGACTTAAAGTCCTTGTTGGACCAAACAAGTTCATATTCAATAGTTATAATGGTCTAGAAGTTGAAATCTCATTTTTGGAATGAAAAAAACTTCTAATTTGTTTACCTTGTTGACATGCATCACACACTTTTTCGTTTTCAAATTTGATTTGGGGTAACCCAATCACCAATTCAATTTTTAAAAGTTTAGAAATCAAGTTCATGTGTGCATGTCCAAACCTTCTATGCCATAATCAACTATTATCACTCAAGGCGGCTAAGCACTTGGTGTCATTCTTAGAAAAATTATTGAGAGTAAATGTATAAATATTTTTATGTCTTTGACCTTCAAGAATAACTTTGTTATTAGTTGAATCATCAATAACACTCTTAGTATGATCAAACACAACTTTATAGCCTTTGTCACAAAGTTGGCTTATGCTAAGAAGGTTATATTTCAAACCATTAACAAGAAAAATATTTTTAATACAAAGGGAATAAATTTTACCAATACAGCCAATTTCTATAATTTTTCATTTGCTATTGTCTCAAAAAGTCACAAATCTGTCATCTTTTGGTTTGAGAGATGCAAACATCGATTGGTCACATATCATGTGTCATGACTAAGCACTATCTAGATACCACATCCCCTCTTTGAACGAGGATTTGAGACATACATGTAAGGAGAATCAAGTTTTCATTTTTGGTACCCAAATTTTCTTGGGTTCTTTTGTGTTAGTTCCTTACACTACTAAAAAAAAGGGTCTTTTGCGTTGGGAGAATTCTGTCGCAAAAGGTTAATTAGCCGTCGTAAAAAAGTATTTGCGTCGGCTTTGCATCGGCAAATGGGGGTAGTGGAAACTGGGGTCGAAAAAAACTATTTGCGTCGAAAATTACCATCTCAAATAAATTTGCGTCGGCAAAAATAACTTTTTGAGACGGCTAGAAAAGCGTCACAAAAACCTTAAACAAACGATTTCTTTTGCAACGGCTACTAATACCATCGCAAAACAACACTTTTTGCATCGGTAAACTGCCATCTCAAATACTTTTTTCGTCGGCCACGTCTCAAATACTCCTATAAATTTTTTTAAAAAAATAGTTATTTGCGACGAAAAAAATCGCAAATAACTATTTAAAATTAATAAGTAATAGATTTTTCTAATTTTCTATCTAGAACAAAAATATCCAAACATCTAAATCTATTAAATTACAATAAAATATTAAAAAATACATTTAAATAATGTAAAAATCGTCTAATTCATGAATAACATTCGACAAATAAATTACAATCAATCGCATTCATCAAGAATATAAAATCATAAATGTTAAATCAATTACAAACTTATCACTACGCCACTCAGTAAAATAACTTGATTACTTCAAATGAACAATGCCATCTTCCACTGAGTAACCTGTTACAAAATAAAAATAAAAATCTCATTCATGTAGCACTTTTTCATAAATTTGATTTGCAGCAATCTAAATGTAATTATAAAAATTATAATAAAAATTAAACATAATGAAAGCAAACAAATAAAGAATAGTAACTAAAAAAAGGAATATGTAAGAGAAAATAACTTTAAAATTTTTTTGCACAACTTACCAGCATTTTTGCTTACAAACCACTTTGACTTGTTTGCTTTATATTTTAAAAACCTCCCATGTCAACAAGCATAAGCTGACCTCCTACCAAAGCAATATCTATTATACAAAAAAATACAAATATATACAAACAAAACTAAATAGATACTACCACAAAAATTAAGTAGAATGAACATAAAACCGATAATAACATTTACATAAATTTGAAGTAAAATAAACTAATCTAGAAGAGAATTAACATATAAATAGAGCTTCTTACCTGTCATGAAACCATGCTTCAATATAGCTTTTAAGATGATTAATCACTTTAGCTGACTTACAAATGATTAATCACAACTATTTTGCCACTGCGAGGTTTGATATTGTTAAGTCCAAGTTAACCAAGAGGAGCCTACACATAAAAAATTAAAAAAATGAATCAAAATATGAAAAAAGTCGCACAAAACCAAAAAGAGAGTTAAAAAATAGAATCTGGAAAAAGTCACATAAACCCAAGCGACTACATTCTAAACGCGCAATTAGCGACATCCTCTGTGTTAAATCCTATTATACATCACATTTAAACAGTAATTAAATTCTAAAATAATCCACCACATTCCAAACTTCAACATATAATGAAAAATGCACCATGAATATTAAATATTACAAATGCCTGATTCATACCTTCATTTATTATAGAAGTAAGAAAATTGCATAGGATTACTCTTTTAGCAACAAGAGCGCAGAATGCAGACTAACCCTTCTCCAATGTCCTAGAACAAATAGGAAAAAGATCATGGAACAAAGCAGTAAAAACTTAGACTAACCCTGGTCCAACGTCCTAGCCCTTGTTTCTTGGCTTGCTCTTCAAGGCGTTGCAAATGGGGGACAAATGGCTCATCAACACCACCTCTACGAGCCTAGAATGTAAATGGGGGATAGATGAATAAAGAAACAATAATTTGATAAATGGTAAAAAATATGAAACACGTCATGCATGTTAAATAAACTTACCAGTCTTGGGGCAATAAGGGATGACAATGTGATTATAAAACATGTAACGCACGCTAAATAAACTTACCAGTCTTGGGGCAATAAGGGATGAAAATGTGGTAACTAAACAACTTTCATGCCAGTTGAAGGCAGAAGCTCTTCTGTGGCCGCTCAAAACATTTACTGGGAAACCGATAAACCCCAAATACAGAAAATTATTGAAGTGACCCCTTTGCCTTTTAAGTTATCCTCCTGTTTAGTTATTCTAGATCCTAATAAAATCCTAAAAGAGAAAGAAAGTAAAGTAGCAACTATGATGTTGTTCATAAGCCTCGATATAAGTTTCACTTACAACCAATCTGGCCTTGTTTCTGCTGAGGGTTCTTGCCACTGAAATGGCCCTGTTTCTGCTGAGGATTCTTGCCACTTAAAAGTTCAGGCTTTAGTTGCAAACCAGTCAAATGCAGTGGTAAAGTATTTTTGATCTTAGATAAGTTTTCAGTTACCACTAATATATTTTATCTTAACCCATTAGTGATGCTAGTCGTTAATGAGGGTGTTTCGCAAAACTTCTTCCATTAACTTTTAGCTTTCTTCTATTAATTTTAACAATAAGTATTTAAACGTATCTAGTTGCAGCCTGTTACTAACTTGGAACAACACGCGACCGAGCAATTTATGGGGCTCAACCTGCCATTCATGTACATGCTGCTAAGCTAACAACAAACCCTCCTACCAAGGCTCTATAAAACCTTGAAAGTTCTTATAAAGTATGGAAAATTAGTTTATGGTGGTCATCTAATCTGATTAATACTTATAGGGTTCTAGGGCTTTAACTAAAATTTCAACCCATATTAAAGCAACATATCAAGTTTTAGTCAAGATCCTACCTTATGGGAGCAAAATCTCCAAATCTCGAAAACCCTAATTTTTCGGCTCAACACACATCCGGCTCCTAGGTAGTTCAAACTCGAAGCTCTCCCAGCGTGTTTCTTGATTCGGTGCTGGCATCGTCCAGTTTTGTAAGAAATTTCGTCGATCTCTGAGGAAAAGAGGGCGTCGGAGCTTGAAGCTCCTTCCATGGCTGAACGAGGGAGAGAAGAGGAAGAACAGGGGTTGCGATGACTGATGGTGGGGCTAGGGTTTGGCTTCCGGTGAGGGTGAGGGGGGATGGCGATGTCGGCGGTCACAGCTGTGGCGGGTGTGGTGCGTCGCACGCCTTGCGCGCCTCTCATCTCTCGGCTTCTCTCCTCTCCGTTTATGTTTCCTAAAGCATCTCAGCTTCAAAGATGCAATATATATATTTTTTATTTTTTTATGTTTTAAAAAATTTCACATAATTCTCAAAAACCTTCTTTAAATTTCCACTTTAATTTGATATATTTTAAATTTACATACTTAAAAATTTTAACATCATAAATTATATCATAAAAACTTATACAAAGATAAAAAAAAATCTACTAAATAGGAAATAAAGAAACATAAACTTAGTTTATAAATTTATTTTAGGTAAAAATAAATTATGTTTCAATAGGATTTTTAAAATTTTCCTCGATAATAAAAATCTAAAAAATAAAATTTTTATTTTTTATTTATTTATTTTGGATTAGTTTCACGAGGTAGATTTAAAACTAACTTTTTGTCAAAAGATTAAAAACCTACTAAATACAAAATATAGAAATATAAATTTGGTTTATAAAATTATTTTAGGTAAATTATAATTTTTTTATTTTTTTATCTTTCTATAGAATTTTTAAATTTTTTAAATTTTTTAAATTTTTCTTCGATAAGAGATATTAAAAAGATAATATTTTTATTAATAAAATAAAAAAATCTCAAATAAATAAATAACATAAAATAAATAAATTATAATTATTATTAGACCTTCATAAAAATGCACAAATACGTTAGTTTATTTTTGATCATTTTTTTATGATGGTAAAAAATTATCTCAAATAACTACTTTTTAACGTCCATTTACTTACGACAATAAATTACCGTATCAAATGACTATTTTTTGCCTCCAATTTTTAACGATGGTAAAAATCGTCTCAAAAAACCCAATGTTTGCGTCCAGTTTTTGCGTTGATAACTACACCGTTGCAAAATATCCATTTTTTTGTTATCACCTCATTATGGCGGGAATCAACCGTCTCAAATAACCATTATTTGCGACCAATTTCTTTGCGACGGCAACAAAACCGTCTCAAAAGGTCAGTTTTTGCGACCAGTTTTTGCGATGGTAAAAAACCGTCATGAAAGATCTATTTTTTGAGACGGTAAATTATACTCGCCGCAAAAGGTACTATTTGAGATGGCAATGACTGCCGACACAAAAAGTTTTGACACAAAAAGTACTTTTTTTGTAGTGTTAAGGGTGTGTTCCTTTAAGAACCCAATGGTGTATTCCTTTAAGAACCTAAGCCTTCTTGACAGAGTAATTTGACAGATTTCTATTTGGGCAAAGTGTGACAATGTGTCCATACTCATAACAGTAAAAGCAAATGGCATTTGTATGATTAGATGATGCCTTGACAAAAATGTTGCTTAAAAATTTTTGTTTCTTCTTGGGTTTATACCCGATTTCAACTTTATCAGAAACGTATTTTTGCATCTCAAGAAGTTTATCTAAATTGTTCTTTCCTTGAGTGAACTTATAAACTATTTTTGTGAGATCCTCAACCTTTTCACTCAAAACTTTGTTTTCTTCCTTCAAAGTAGAGATTTGTTTTGATAAAACAAAATTTTCACATTTTAAAGTCTCAATTTCAGTTGAGGAGGAAAGAACTAATTTTTTTAAAACAGAATTCTTTGCACCTATTTTTCTCAACTCGTCATGCAAATCTTCAAATGCGCATTACAGTTCATCTAAGGAGAAAGGGTTATGAGTTACCTCATCATCTTCTCTGGCCATGAGGTACAGGTTTGCTACTTCATTTTCTTCTTTTTCATCCTCAGAACTACTGTTATCACTTTCACCCCAAGCAGCAATCATGGCTTTCTTGAAGCCCTTCTTGAATTGTCTTTTGGGATGAGAACATTCATCTTTGACGTGTCCAGACTTCTTACACTCAGAGCAGATAATTTCATCATTTTTAATTCGTTCTTGAACTTGCTAGAGTTGCCTTTGAATTTGGTAGGATCGCCTCGATATCCTTCCTTCTTGAAGAACTTTCTTCCTCCTTATTTCTTATTTTTAAGAAACTTTTTGAATTTTCTTGTGATGAGAGCTATGTCTTCATTTTCATCACATAAGGAGTCTTCCTCAGATTATTCTTCATGAGTTGAGGACTTGAAGGCGAAACCTTTCTTTTTTTTGTTGTCTTCCTCATCATCCATCTTGATGTTGATCTCATGGGTCATGAGAGAACCAAGAAGTTCTTTTAGGTTGAGCCTGTTAAGGTACTTGGCTTCTTGAATGGCCGTGACCTTAGCTTTCTAACTCTTTGGCATACACTTCAGAATTTTTCTTACCATTTCTGCATTAGTGTAAATCTTGCCAAGAGATTTCAGTCCGTTAATAATATCAGTGAAGCGAGTAAGCATATCAGAAATTGTTTCATCGTGCTTCATTTTGAATAATTCATAGTTATGCACAAGCAGACTGATTTTTGACTCTTTCACTTGATATGTATCCTCATGGGTAACTTTGAGGCTATCCCATATTTCTTTTGCGGTGTCACATGTAGAGATCCTATTGAACTCATTTGAGTTAAGTGAGCAATATAGGAGATTCATAGCTTTAGCATTTTTTTGTATCTCTATAATATTTGTTTAAGTCCATTCAGCCTCAAGATAAGGGACAGCAGCCCATTCAACAGTTTTGGTGGGTCATTTGAGTCCATTTATGATAACCCGCCAAAGGTCGTAGTCTACGACTTGAATGTAGATTCTCATTCTATCCTTCCAATAATTGTAATTTGGTCCATTGAACAAATGTGGTCTATTAGTCGACTAACCTTTGAATTTGATAGATCTGATGCTAGTGGTTGTCATATTAACTCTTAAGCTGTTAAGTCAAAAATAAGAGCCCAAACTCTGATACCAATTTTTAGTTCTAGGCAACCCAAGAGGGGGGATGAATTGGGTCTTAAAAAATAAATAACAATTTTAAAACTTTTTTGAAATTTTTTTAATATTGCAATCAATTATAGCAATTTAATCAAAGATAAGAGCAATGCAAGTATTAAAGAGGTTAGGGATAGAGAGATTAAATCGGACACCAAGAATTTATAGTGGTTCGGCTTTTTCCAAGCTTACGTCCACTCCTTAAGTTCTTCCTTGAGTATTTTCACTATACAGAATACTTCACTGGCGTATTCTAAGCCTTTACAACCTTCAAGACTTTGCTTGAATAAGCTGAATGTTTACGGGTATATTCACAAGCCTAAAACAGCTTCAAGAATATCCTATGAAAACAATCCCTTTTTTCTTCTAATCCCTCTTGAACTCTTCTTTGATGAGATTTACTCACTCACTCAAATGATAAAGGGTGACTCACCATTGATTACAATAAATGAAGAGTATTAATGAAGAAACACTTACTCTATTTACAGAATTTATTTACAATAAATAAGAAAGTAAAGAGAGATGAGGAACAAGAACTGGAGATTCAGCAATAAATGAGGGCTTAAGAATTTTGAGTTTGATTCAAGCAATAGAATAGTAAAATGTAGGTCTTCAGTTCTATTAAATGCTGAAAAGTTACTCCTTTTATAAGCTCTTGTACATTCACGACCGTTGGAGGTAGGTGGGAGCAATAAATACAAAAAATCTAGCCATTGAAATCTGCCGCAAGTTTGAATTTTCATTGCAGGTATCGACATAATTGCCTTTGGTGTCCATGCAAAATGTCTAGGGCTGGTCCACTTAAGTAGTTGGGTTGACACAAATTTTCTGAGGGGTCGACACAATTTCTGCACACTACCTTACCAACATCATGGGGTCGAAACATTTGGATATGGTGTCGAATCATTTGAAACTTCAGCATCCGGAAGAGGCATTTTGTGTCGACTCAACTTGCCTTTGGTGTTGACACTAATTTTTTACAGGAAGCCTCGGTTCTTTTGTGTCGACACATTTGGACTTTGGGGTCGACACCAAAATTCTTCAGGCAGGCTCAGGACTTTTGTGTCGACTCATCTTCAACGGGTGTCGACACCTCAAAATCTATAGGTGGCCTCGGTTCATTTGTGTCAACATAATTTTCATTTGTGTCGACTCATATTTTTGGATACCAAAAGTGATGATCACTTTTGTGTCGACACAAATATAATTTGTGTCGACTCATTTTGAGTCTAGAGAGCTACTGCTCTTTTGTGTTGACACAAAATTTATTTATATCGACACCAACTTTGATACCTGAAGGATAACTTCATGAAACAGTTAGGGTGGAAAAATATTTGTTCAAAGGGATTGACACATTTGATGTGATTTAAGTATACTTTGCCTTACACGTGTTTGACTTATTTTTCAATTGGGTTCAACACAAAATATTCTTATTTTAGTAATATGTGAGTGTTTTAATTCTTTTAAGATTTAAGTCATTTCTTTTTGCTAAGGTGTGAAAATATTTGTTCAAAATGTGTTAACACTTTTATTTTGAAAATATAAAATATTATCTATTTAAATTTATTTATTATTAGAAAAGGAATTATCAAAATTATCAAAATTAAAATAAAAAGCCCTTGGGTGAACACGTGGTATTATGTTTCCACCTCTACTCGAGTACTGATAATGGTTGTAATTGTTGGGAATGTATACTGAAAAGTCATACTTTCTATGTATTTTATGCTAGATCCCTGGCATATTAATGAGAAATATTTGAGATGATTTTGCATTCGTTGTTTCATATTTATATTTGTGATGAATGAATGCATAGTCTATATATTCTGTCTAGTATTTGGGTCGGTGCGTGCTTCGCGAAAGATCGGGTCAAATGTTCTGACAGATTGTACAGGTAGGCTTACAATCGCAATGGACCAAGACATTCCATTGGTACGATTTTAGTACATCGTTATAGTAACTGGTCTTGGCTAGGTCGAACGGATCAAATTCAGGTTTAAAGAATTCGATGTTCGAGCTTAATGTGTTAGTACACTTGGAGTATATTGAGCGGGATCAACGGAATGATCGACTCTATACTGACTATATGAATTGATTCACATCCCATATTTTCATGTATTGCATGAACTCTTAATCTCGAAGTAATTGATTAATTGTGTTTAGATGATGTACAGTACTTTGAGTCGTCAATGGTTGAGATTTCCTCCACGAGATCAACAATACCGATGAGTTGGGTACTGGCATTGTTTATCCGATGATTGATAATCAGCTGACAAAAATCACGTCCGATTTAAGCTGAGAAGTTCCCCCTCGTGTGCTTTTCTTATAGGTTTGATTATGCTAAACACGTACAGCGGGTATTCGGATCCGGCATATCAAAAGGTTAAGCGGCGCGGTTGCAAGAAAAATAGGATAATTAATTTGGGTTGTCAGTAACCTAATTTATTTATCAGGAATTCATATCCTAAACGTGGGGAGAATTCAGTGCATTTGATAATTGAAAACTCGAGACATAATTTGAGTTAGGACTAGGAGTTCAGTCGGGACCTTTAGTGGAATAAGTTATGGTTCGTGCGAGAAATGATCTAACTCGGGGACAGAGTTAGGGATATGTGGTTTTCTCGTATGGTTAGCCCGAGTCCTATACTTTCTCGTGATCCCTCACGTAGACCATTATATGCACATATAATTTTCTTATCGATTTTGGTTATTATTTAATTTAATTTGAATGCCGGTTTTATCGCCGGGGACATTTAGGAATTAAATTGAATTGTTGGAGGACGGTTTTAGAATTTGGCACACCTAGGGATTACTCCCTAGGTGGCCGGCCCTAATGGAGGGAATGAGAATTTGGTTTTAGATGGATATGTATCTTTTTCTTATTTTATGGGATAGAAAGATACATATACCATATATATCTTAAGGAATATATGCAAATATATAATAAGAGACTAAACCTAACCCTAATCCCTAACCTAGCCGCCCTCCCCTCAGTTTCCTTTTTGAGAAAATATTTTTGCTTTTTGGAGAGAAGTGTGAGAAGAAACCGAAGAGGGGAAAAAGTCTTCGATCGGAATCGGTGCCCACACACCGTAATCATCGTAGTGCACCCGGGACATACGTGAGAAGGTTGCAAGGTCGTCTTCAACGTATTCAGAATTTATTGAAGCTTTTCGACAAGTTTCATAAAGGTATAATGTCATTAAGATTAATATAGTTCGTTGTTTTCATGAAAAATGCATACATCATTTTTTACGATCACGACGGCGGTTCAATTTTTTTTTCGCTCCCAACAATGATATCAGAGCCGTGGTTGCATTTTTCATGAAAATTCATTGTGCTAACCTTTATTTTGCAGCCCATGTCGTTATGATCCGGTTAAATGCATGTATGAATGTATGTATGGTTTATATCGGTTTTTTTAATCGTTTATCTTGACGGTTTTGGTTCGAGATTAGATCCGTTGTACGCCTCCTACGTGGGGTATAGGTTTTTGACGATGTAATCTATTATTTCATTCATCTTTTTTTGGATCAATATTATAATTGAATCACGCAAAACGAGAAACAAAAACGAAAGAAGAAGAACAAGGCAGCGGCGGCAATAGCCTATTCGGCTAGAATAGTGGCGCCATTTTCGAGGCTCGTTTTTGAAGCTTTTGACAACCTTTTTCGACGCGATTCTTTAGCTGAAATTAAGGTTGTTCGTTGGCTATCTGATGGTGGTTTGGTGGCGATTCGACGATGACGGAAAGGCGGTCAAAATGGAGGCTAAACGGAGGTGCTGAATTTTTGCCATTGCAGAAATTTTGGCCCTTTGAAGATTTTTTTGGGCGACTTCGACAACGTATTTTGATGCAATTATTTTTGGAGATCTCGATGTGCTCTACCTACCATAATTTTTTAGGGGTTCAAAAGTGGCAGCAAAGCGGTCAAACAGCGGCTGGAAAAAGACGGCGCAGTGCTGCTTACACAGCACAATTTTTGTCAACTTAAGGGGCTGTTTGGGCTTCTTTTTTAGCAATTTTCCAGCGTTCCAGTGGTGGTTTGAGGCTGTGACGGTGGTCTGGGGCTGTGATGGTGGTTCGGAGGCTGAGAAAAAGTTTTGGGTCTTTAACGGCTCATTTAGGGTTCCAAAACTCTAGGCGTTTAATCTTTGATTCGAGACTGTCGGATTAAAAGATTAAACGGATGGACCGGATCATAACGACATAATTAATATTTATTTTTTCATTAGTTAATTATTTATTTATTTATTTTATTTTATTGGTTTGGTAATTTTTATTTTATTTATTTTTTCTTTTTATGCATGATTTTATTATCGGAAGTATAATAGGAAAAACGGGTTTATAAAATAAATAATCTTAGCAATTTTTTAAAATAGAAAAATAAATAGATAATTATTTATTAAATTTTTGTGTTAAAATTAATTAAAAATTTTTAATTAAAATTCAGGTGATTAATTTCTTTCGCAAAAATTAAATAAGAAAGTTTTTTTGTTTATTTTATTATTGTTAAATAAGGAATATTTTAATTGATTAAAATCGGATCTATTTTAATCGGGAATTAAAATATGTTTAATCGTTTAAAATGAACAAAAAAGAAAAACTCTCGACTTTTAAAATATTAAGTGGGAGAAGGGTTTAGTCACAAGTAAATCTTATGGTTTCCATTACACGTTTGTAGGAGATGTGATTATAGCTCGTGCACCGGCTTCAACTTTCGGTCGCCCTAAGGAAGAACTATAATTATGGTATCTCCGGTACGAATCTTCAAAAGAAGTAGATTTGAAAATAGTGCAAAGTATGGTTCGTTCACACCGGACCCAGGGCTTTGTCACGGTATTTTCAAATTAAGGGTAATAGTTATACACTTAATTCGTGAATAAAAATATCCTCCCTAAGGAGTCACTGCTTTTATTTGTGAGGACCAAAATTTATTGGTTATTTAATTTACATGGAATGTCCTATATCAAGAAATGAAAAACTTAGTAATTCTTTGTTCATTGATTATTAGACATCCACACTATGTGGCCTATCAATTGATGTGACTCTGGACCGGTGATTTTTTATTATGATATTTGGTTTCGATAGTAAATTAATAGACTGGCATGTCTGTCCGAATGGGCGTTGATTAGTAGACGTCCACACTATGTGGCCTGCTTAATCATGAAGGATTCGAGCTGCCAATAATTTTTTTTAAATTAAAAAGTTGAGGGACCCTAATTTGATAAAAGAATTAAAAAGTTTTTCTCTTTTATTTATCAGGATTTAATAATGGGATCATTCAATCCACTAGCGGCAATTCTCAAGGAACATACATTAATTGGACCTAATTTTATCACATGGAAAAGGAATCTCGATATGATCTCAACTTTTGACGACTATAAGATCGTGTTAGTTGATCCCGGTCTACTCGCTCCCAATAGTTGATCTTCTAACAAGAGATCCGGCACTATCAAGATTGGGTAAAGACTGATAGGACGGCACGTTGTTACATCTCGACTTTTATGTCAAATGTTTTACAAAGCCAGTATTAGTCTATGGAATCTGTAGCTGATATGATCTTTAGGTTTACAGAAATGTTTGGCGAGCAAGGTCGGGCAGCAAGGCAGGTTGCCATGATGGATCTTATAAACGCGAACATAGCAAATGGCACACCAGTTAGGGACTACATTTTGAAGATGATCGGTCTTCTAACGAGTTAGAGGTCCCTGGAGCCGAGAACGATGCAGAATCCCAAATTGATATCGTACTCCAGCAACTGCCCAGTTCATTTCATCAATTCTGCCTCTATTATAAAATGAACAAACTAGATTTTACTTTGGTGAAATTATTGAAAGAATTATAGACAGTAAAGGGTGTTATCCGAAAGTCAACACATGTGTTTGTTGCTCAAAAGGCTTTTTCTTCTAGGCTAAGAGGTGGTAAAAAGAAGAAGAAAGGGGTGTGACTGGATAATGCACAAAAGACTGACAGGGATAAGTCATCAACTGCCAAGGCAAAGGTTAAGGTGTCTAAGGGTAGTTGCTATTACTATTTAAAGCCGGGACAATGAAAAAGAGATTGTCCTGATCACTAGAATAGCGTGGCCATAATAGGTAAAGCCTTTTCTTTAATTGTTGGATCATGATTAGTGGTTGTATCTACAGAAACCTGGTGTGTACATACAGGAGTCACAAATCATGTTTGCAATTCGTTGCAAGGGTTCCAGGTGACCAGACAATTTAAAGATTGCAAGGTTTACCTTCAGATGGGGTATAACTCCCAGGGATTGCTACTGCAGTGGGAGACGTAGTTCTTTCCTTTTAGTAGAAATAGGTGTTTAATTTTAAAGAATATTTGTATGTACCTCAAATCATGTGGAACTTAGTTCTAGTTTCCTAATTGGGTATTGACGGATATTGTGTTTACTTCAATAAGAAATTTTACAATATTATGGTTGGCAAACACTTCATCTGTCATGGCACATAGATAATGGTCTTATACACCCATTTATTTCTACTGTTCAAAATGATGAGATAAATAACTAACATGTTTTACCATTTAATAGGGAAGGTTCCTCGCTGAACCAAACATTACTTTGGCATCTTCGTCTAGGTCATCTTAATCTAAAGAGAAAACAAATACTGGTAAAAGATGGACCTTTGGGTTCATTAGAAGTGGAGGCACTTTCAGTTTGTGAATCATGTTTAGAGGGTAAGATGACCAAGAGGCCGTTTACAGCCAAGGGACTTAGAGCCAAAGAAGTGTTGGAACTGGTTCATTCTTATGCATGTGGTCCTATAAACATCCAAGCAAAAGGTTGGAAATACCCTATGATTTGATCGTGGTGGTAAATACTTCTTTGGCAGTTCAGGGACTACTTGTCAGAACATGGAATTACATCCCAGTTGTCTGCACTAAGGATGTCACGGCAGAATGGTGTGGCGAAAATAAGGAATAGGTCCTTTAAGGAGATGGTAAGGGACATGACGAGTTATTCGATTTTACCACATTCATTTTGGGGGTTTGCATTAGAGACAGCGGTTTTTATTCTAAATTTGGTACCTACTAAGGCAGTTCCCAGTACCCCTAAGGAGTTGTGAATTTGGCGTAAGTCAAGTCTTGAACATCTCCAGATATGGGGATTACCCAGCACACGTGTTGGTGAAAAATGCAAGTATTGTGGAACCAAAGACAGAAGTTTGTTTCTTTGTAGGATACCCTAGAGAAACTAAAGATGGTTTTATAATTCTACGAGTCAGAGAGTATTTGTTAGCACAAATATGAGATTTTTGAAAGAGAATTATGTAATAAATCACAAACTCCGGTCGCAAGTTGTTCTAGAAAAGTTCAGAAATGATGATTTGGTACAATCGGAAGATATACCTAACGAACGGAATGAGATACCACCTATCGTGAGTACACAGTAGGAGCTTCATCATAGTGGGAGAGTTATTCGTCAATCTGAGATATTCATGTTCTTGGGAGAGTCTTACGACAAGATTTCAAAAGAACATGATACCGAATCCAGAAACTATAATGAAGAATTACAAGACAAGGATGCGAATTTATGGCAAAAGGCTATGAAATCTGAGATAGAGTTTATGTACTCTAATCAGGTCTGGGATCTTGTAGAACCATTAGATGGGATAAAACCCATCGGGTGCAAATGGATCTACAAGATAAAGAGAGGTGTGGACGGGAAGGTGAAAACCTTCAAAGCTAGGCTTGTAGCGAAGGGGTTTACTCAGAAAAAAGGGTTCGATTATGAGAAA
The DNA here is from genome assembly GCA_034768845.1 of Heliamphora exappendiculata. Classification (NCBI taxonomy): domain Eukaryota; kingdom Viridiplantae; phylum Streptophyta; class Magnoliopsida; order Ericales; family Sarraceniaceae; genus Heliamphora; species Heliamphora exappendiculata. The sequence goes on along the minus strand of JAOTRH010456225.1, from coordinate 3,888 downwards.
ACCTATTCGCCGGTGGCTATGCTTAAGTCCATTTGAATTCTCTTATCTATTGCTGCTAATCTCGATTACGAGATTTGGCAAATGCACGTCAAGACGGCATACCTTAACGGAAGTCTTGACGAGAGTATCTATATGATGCAGCCAGACAGTTTCATAGCAAAGGGCCAAGAGCACATGATTTGCAAGCTGAAGAAATCCAATTATGGGCTTAAACAAGCATCAAGGTTTTGGAATACTCGATTTGACCAAGCGATTAAAAGCTTTGGCTTTGATCAGTGTCCTATCAAGTATTGCATGTACTGGAAGCGCAATGGGCATAAGGTGGCATTTCTAGTCATTTATGTTGATGACATTCTCCAAATCGAAAACAATGTGGGGTTGCTATCTTCGGTGAAGGTATGGTTATCAAGTCAATTTGATATGAAGGACTTGCGAGAAGCGAGCTAAATTCTTGGGATCAAGCTCATACGAGATCGATCACGTAGGATGTTGGGCTTATCCCAAGCCTGTTATGTTGACTTGATTATTACTCGATTTGGCATTAAAAATTCTAAGAAAGAATTTATTCCTTTCAGACATGAGATTACTCTATCTAGGGATCAGTGTTCTAAGATACCTCAGGAGATAGAGAAGGATGAGAGGTATTCCTTATGCTTCGGTAGTAGGAAGTCTCATGTATGCCATGCTCTGCACTAGACCAGATATCTGTTATGTCGTTGGCATGGTAAGCAGATATCAGTCTAATCCAGAGGAAGAGCATTGGACTGCGGTCAAGAATATACTGAAGTTCCTGAAAAGAATTATGGAGTATATGTTGGTGTACCAGGCTGATAGCCTTATACCCCTTGGGTATACAGACTCGAATTTCCAGGCTGATAGGGATTCAAGGAGGTCCACCTCAGGATACGTGTTTTCTTAGGGAAAGCACATTGAGGGGAAGTGATGTCTCATCCGGGAGACTTTACAACGTAGAGACGTTGTGGTTTGCATGGTTGTATCTGTGGATAACCTAGTAGATTCTTTTACTAAGGTAGAAGGATTTGGTGTCAGATGTGTTCCTACATGGCATTGAGTATAAGTGGGAGATTGTTGAAAATGTATACTGAAAAGTTATGATTTTTATGTATTTTATTCTATATCCCTGGCATATTAATGAGAAACATTTGAGATGATTTTGCATTTGTGATTTCATATTTATATTTGTGATGAATGAATGCATAGTCCGTATATTCTATCCAGCATACGACTGGGTACGTGCTGCGCGGAAGATCAGGTCAAAGGTTCTGACAGATTGTACAGGTAGGCTCACAATCGCAATTCACTAGGACATTCCATTGGTACGATTGTAGTACATTGTTATAGTAGCTAGTCTTGGCTAGGTCAAACGGATCGAATTTAGGTTTAAAGAATTCGATGTTCGAGCTCGATGTGTTAGTACACTTGGAGTGTTTTGAGCGGGATCAACGGGATGATCGATTCTGTACTGACTATATGAATTGATCCACATCTCGTATTATCACGTATTACACGAGCTCTTAATCCCGAAGTGATTGATTAATTGTGTTCAGATGATGTACAGTACTTTGAGTCATCAACGGTTGAGATTTTCTCTATAAGATCAACAATACCGATGAGTTGGGTACTGGCATTATTTATTCGATGATTGATAATCAGCTGACGAAAACCACGTCCGATTTATGTTGAGGAGTTCCCTCTCGTGTGCTTTGCATATAGGTTTGATCATGCTAAACATGTGCAGTGGGTCTTTGGATCCGGCATATCAAAAGGTTAAACGGCGCGGTTGCGAGAAAAATAGGATAATTAAATCGGGTTGTCAGTAACCTAATTTATTTATCGAGAATTCATATCTTAAACGTGGGAAGAATTCAGTGCATTTGATAATTGGAAACTCAAGACATAATTTGAGTTAGGACCGGGAGTTCAGCTAGGACCTTTAGTGGAACAAGTTCTAGTTCGTGCGAGAAAGGATTTAACTCGGGGACAGAGTTAGGGATATGTGATTTTCTCGTACGGTTAGCCCGAGTCCTATACTTTCTCGTGATCCCTCACGTAGCCCATTATACGCACAGATAATTTTCTTATCGATTTTTGTTATTATTTAATTTAATTTGAATGCCGATTTTTCCACCGGGGATATTTAGGAATTAAAGTGAATTATTAGAGGATGGTTTTTAAATTTAGCACACCTAGGGATTACTCCCTAAGTGGCCGGCCCTAATGGAGGGAGTGAGAATTTAGTTTTAGATAGATATGTATCTCTTTCTTATTTTATAGGATAGAAAGATACATATACCATATATATCTTAAGGAATATATGCAAATATATAATAAGAGGCTAAACGTAACCCTAATCCCTAACCTAGCCGCTGCCCCCTCACTCTCTTTTTTGGCAAATCATTTTTGCTTTTTGGAGAGAAGTGTGAGAAGAAATCAAAGAGGAAAAAAAGTCTTCGATCGGAATCGGTGCCCACATACTGTGATCGTCGTAATGCGTCCGGGACATACGTGAGAAGGTTGCAAGATCATCTTCAACGTATTCGGCATTTATTGAAACTTTTCGACAAGTTTCATAAAGGTATAATGTCATTAAGATTAATATAGTTCGTTGTTTTCATGAAAAACGCATACGTCGTTTTTTACGGTCACGAAGTCGGTTCAATTTTTTTTTCCGCTCCCAACAATAATAATCCTGTCGGCTTCTGGTGTTCAATCTTAACTTGCTGGCATACTAAACATCTCACGAAATTCTCTATGTCCTTCTTCACCTTACTTCACCAATATTTTTCCTTTAAATCTCTATACAACTTCATACTTCACAAATGCATGGTGTATGTTGAGTATGCGCTCGTCTAAGACTTGCCTTCTCAACTCCCCATTATTGGGCACATACTATCTGCGATCGAACCACAACACGTCATTTCAAATTTCAAATTATGTCTTCCCTTAGCCGCTATTTTTGCCCTTATCTTGACCACTTGATTATCTGCCAATTGAGCTGCTCGAATTTTATCTTAAAAAAAGTTAGCCTTACGCTCAAAGTTGCTAATAGGCCTTCATTCTTTCCTATGGAAAGATGCGTTCAAAGCGTTCGCATTTTAGAAAATGTACCAGCTCGTACTGCTCGTAGATGCGCTATTTTTTCCCAATAGTTTTTGACTTAGGGCATCTGCTACGACGTTAGCCTTCCCCGGATGATAATGAATCGTGCAGTCATAATCCTTAATAAACTCCATCCATCTCCTTTACCTCAAGTTTAGCTCTTTTTGGGTGAAAATATACTTCAAACTCTGATAATCCGTAAAGATCTAATAAGGGACACCAGACAAATATTGTCTCCATATCTTGAGCGCGAAAACGATTGCAGCTAACTCTAGATGGTGAGTAGGGTAATTCTTCTCATGAGGTTTTAATTGTCTATACACATAGGCGATAACCTTCCTGTGTTGCATCAATATGCAACCCAAACCTTGGTATGACGCTGTGGTTTTGGGATTTGCGGGTTAGAAATGAAGAAATTTAAAAATATTTTAAAAAATATTTTAAACACCTTAAAAACAAAATTTTAAAAACCCCTTTTATTGAAAATAGAGTCGCAACTTAGTTTTTGAGAAAAACTAAGAAAAACAAAATTGGCTATTGATCTAAAAACGTTAATAAGAGAAAAAGGGTTCGGGAGCTAAGGTACGAATCAGAAAATGTGTTAGGTACCCCGTTCGCCCAACCATAAGGTTGACATCTACTAATCATTATTGGTTCTTTAATATAATTTCTCAAATGCATGCAAATAAATAAAATGGAGGTGAAGAGAGAACATTCAAAATCAAGTATAGAAAATACATAAAATATGTACATAACACTCCAAAATAA
>JAOTRH010456214.1:0-29496 GCA_034768845.1 Heliamphora exappendiculata | reverse complement strand
ATCTTATATGTTTAAATTCGATGGAATTAAGCATTGTGAAGTTCGACTAAGTGTTGAATAGGTGTAGGTTTTGGTAAGGATAACGAATGGGAGCCCAAATGGTACCGTGGTGTTTGGTACTTGCTTGTGGAAGTGTAGTATAATCTGGGTATGTTCTCTTGGTGAGAATGGAAATTTTTTATTGCTCCTGAAGAATTATGTCTTATATCTTTTTTTTTGGTAATTAATTGTAGCATCAGAGAAATTTTTTTTTACATAATTACAAGGGACATACCCCAGAAAATTACATGAGTACCACTAGGCACCTAAGTCCTCCCCATATTTAACAACTAAAGATCCACAGAACAAGGACATGAATGACATCATTTTCCATTAAAGATCCACACCAAAGCCCACAATTTATCCTTGTATTACACAGAACAACCATAGGACCCACCCAAACAAATTAATATAAATCACATGTGGGTCCTGCCATCAATGTTCTCCACAAATAAAACTGGCAATTCAAAAAATGTCCAACTTTTGATTTGCTCAATAGCACCGTAGCCCAGCTACTGAGATGAGAAGCCAGTATGCGGAACCCACCACCATAATGCATACGGGTCCAACAAACAGCTAGCACCAGCTTATCAAGCCCTACGCAACACTCTGCCAAACGCGCAGGTCTCAACTCTGCACAGCCAAAAATCGTGGGTCAGCTGAAAACCGTGGGCTCCACAAAAATTACAAACTAGCTAACTTTCCTTCTGACAAATATTACAAACCGTGCATCAGCTAATAAATCACATTTGCCTTAGTGGAGAATGAGATCCACCACTAAACCACCACTGATTTCTTCAAACCTGCGGCACACCTACGGCAGCCCATGGTTTAGCCCCAACCAGTGGCATTCCATCTGCTTTGTAACTGATTGATGACCCAGCTGCCAACGCCAACCAATCTAATTAGAGCCCAACAGGTTATCCCATCGCATTCCTAGTGCGTGACTACACTTCATCTTCTTCCCCATACTACACACAATTGCAAACTGCCCACCTAACAACCATGTCGCTTGAAAATTGGAAATCGAGAACTGGTTTTGGGTTATGGCCCACCAACTTATAAGAAATCAAGCACATGACCCAACATCGTTGTCTTCCTAAGAAGTTGCGATATTAACAGTTCGAACCAGAGCCGAACCAGCATCTTCTATGTCTGCAACTGGCCCCAACCGTTTATACATTGGCTGCCTCCTACGTACAGTCGCCGGAGCTGCTAATGAGCTCACCACAAAAACCCACTGCCATGAGACCATCATCAACCTTCGAAAAAACCCAAAGTTCATAGGGAAGCCAGAAAACATCGACCTCAAATCAGCTCCACCTAAAGCGAAGTGGTCTTCATTACTCAGAGCTTTATACAAAACACCACTAAATGAAGTTTCAAACCCAATAGGATCCGGAAGTAAAACTCAACTTGGACAAACTCAGCGATGAAAGCGGAATGCTCCATGGAAACCATTGAACACCCGACCTCCACGAGAAAGATTAGGTTCATATCGTAATAAAAAAAATAACTAGAATAATCTAACCACTATTTAGAGAGGTAGAAATCTTCAAAACACAAAAAATCATAAATAAACTCCAGCGCCAAAGTCCCATAGCACTCTTAGATTCACCTCACCATTGCTATGGGTGTGATCCAAGGTAGTTCACTCTCAGCGAAGGGGGAGTTGACACCCCAGGATTTGAACCCTGTGGGTATATGCGGCTGGGCAATGTTGGCCATCTGCACTGGCCTCCACTGGGATTTGATTTTATTTGTTGAATATGTTATATCTTTCATTCTCATGATCATATAACATGCATTTAGCCTATGTTGCTCTACTCATTGTTTATCTATTGTTAATACCATCACTAGCCTGTTTTACTTAACATTTAAGATGTTAGTTGCACTTATTGTACGATACTATAATTGTTAGAGTAGTAGGGTACGGGTTGTTTCTGCTCGATTTTGTAGCTCATGGAATTTTAAATGCCAGATAACACAATAGGACAAAAGACGATGGCGCAATTCAGGATGATGGTCAAGATGAAAGGGTCGGAGAAGAGCAGTCACTACAGGAGAAAGATGGAGTCAGGGCCCCGAGACTCGTGCACTTTGATAATTGTCTTTAGATTTTTGTTTCGGTGCTAGAATTGTTATTCCATTTTGTAAGAATGTAAGACTTGTAACCGTATTTCTACTAGAAGCTTATGGGTTTTTTTTTCTTTAAGATTATTAGTATTTGTGTTTTGAAAAAAAAATGGTCTGATTTTTCTTTCTAAAAGAAAATAAATTAATTTGGTCTGATTTTTCTTTCTTAAAGAAAATAAATTAAAATCACAAATATTGACGTTTTTGAAATTCGAGACGTCACAGCTTGGTATCAGATCCTAGGTACACAACCCCCTCGAGACCGGGTAATGGGTAGACTTAAGCAAATTTTTTTTAGCTTGTTATGTGCTTTTTGTGTTAGGTGTTAAATCCTCTTCTTGATAAGTATAATTAACCCCTATGTAAGATGGCTGACATTAATTACCCAAAAAAAAGATGGCTGACAACAACCAAAACGGATCGATTTCGGAGGAAGAAGAAGTCCCAAGTGTGGATGAACCGGAAGAAGAGGAACCTCTAGATGAAGACAAGGAGCTGGAAGAGGAAATGGAGGAACTGGCAGAAGTAGAAGATGACGAGGAAGCTCCATAAGAAGAAGTATATAACCTACCGGAGCCCGTCATCAAAGCGTTGGAGTCAGGAGCTATTGAACCCGGCTAGAGGTACCCCGAAGGCAGCAACAATTTGATGCCGGAGCCTTAGTCTATGTAATCGTACCACCAATGGTACTATGTGCCTGGAAAACACCCGTGGCCTCATACTATTATATGGGACCCGTCCACATTATTAGACCAATAGAGGGAAGATCCTATGAACTAGAAGTTTCCCCGGGTTTTGCGGTCAGAGTAGGATCTTATGCACTTGCCTTTTTTATTCAACGTCTGCGACCCATGCACCTACCTCTTTTATTCAACGTCAGTGACCCATGGATGACCAGAGGATTTTCACTACGAATGGGGGACTTAATTTCACAGATCCTGTAACTTACTCAGAAGTGCTAATTGAGATCCTCGATTGGGAGACTAGAGATCCTTTCCAGCCAAATGTCACTTGCTGTAAGGTCTTGTGGGAATGTTATGGGATACGTGAAACGACTTGGGAGCTAGAGCACTTACTTTTTAGGGATTATCCAGAATTTTTTTGAGTAATTATGTGTAGAATTGAGTGTTAAATGCTAAATTTCTTGTAAATGTCTACTCGAATGAATAAAATTACCTTCTTGCATACTCTCATTATTTTTTTAATAGTGGTGATATAAAAATCATAACAACAGAAGTGTATCGAATTAAAAAAAAAACTTATTATTGTTGAATGGAAGGAAGAGGTGTAAGAGGACGAGCCCAACTTCCCAATTACTTACCAACCCCCCTACGACCGGATCATAACAACCACAACCATTTTGACCCCGCTATGGGAGAACTTGCACGGGCAGTCAGACTTTTAGCTGCCAACTTGGACAACGTTTTCCCGAGGGCCCAAAATGACCGAGCTTGGCACAGTGCTGAGTTTAGAAGACAAAGGCCACCGACCTTCAATGGCAATGCTACCCCAATACAAGCAAAAGGTTGGCTCCGGCAGATTAACAAACTGTTAGGATTGGTAAACGTCGTCAACAATAAAGACAAGATCACCCTTGCCACCTTTCAACTAGAAGGCGAGGCCAATTTCTAGTGGGAAGTGACCCGCATTACTGTCGATCTCGAGACCCTCACATGAGAGGGATTTGAAGAGCTCTTTTTACGAAAATATTTTCCCAGAAATGCAAAACAAGATATGGCCCAAGAATTTCTTAGCCTCCGACAGGGAAAACTCACAGTGACTCAATATGCCAACAAATTTGAAGAATTGAGCCGATATGCTTCGACCATGATACCTGATGAAGATTCTAATGCTAGGAAATTTGAATGGGGCTTAGAACCTGCGATAAGAGGTAAGCTAGCCGTAATGCAACTGCCTACTTACCCTCAGGTGGTACGAATCGCATTAGTGGCAGAAAGGGAATTGAATCAATCTCGAAGAATATGAGACCACAACCGACGAAGTAATGCGATACAGAAGGGACCCATCAAGACCAATCAAGTAACAACTCAACCAAAACCCTACTCTCGACCGATCCATAGCCAACTACAATCGAAACATCAGGAAGTTTGAAAACCTATACAATGCTACAAATGCGACAAGGAGGGACATCTGGTGCGAGAATGCCCATTGTGGGAGCCAAACCGGCAATAGGGAAATGTTAACAAAGGACCTGGACAGCAAGCCAAGCCTAGATTTTTTGAGAAGTCAATAACACAAGGAACAAACATGGCCCCAAGAGTGTTTTCCTTGTAAGAAGATGAGGAGTGCGTCCCAACAGTTATTATAGGTACCCTCGTTTTATTTAGTTCTTTTTTTTGGGTAATTATTTTATTTTATTTAGTTATTGGGAACATGCTTTAATTGATTCTGGCGCAACACATTCTTTCATATCTACTGCTATACATCTGAACCTAAAACAAGAAACTCTAGAAACCCGTATGAGTGTAGCATCACCTTTGGGACGACATGTAAGAGTAGAATTACATGTGGCTTGTGAATACTTCCAATAAATGACTATGATATAATATTAGGTATGGATTTGTTAACTAGGCATCGGGCAGTAATTGATTGTTTCTGGAAGAAGGTAACAGTCTAAGGTAATGATTGAACTCGTTTCCAGTTTAAGGGAGATAGAACGAGTAATTGCCCAATGAGGGAGTTCAAGCTAATCAAAACCGTTCCTTTAACCAGATGGTTATCAACCCTTACTTTAAACCCCGAAACCCAACTTGAGATGGAACTCCAAAGGATAGTTTGTGAGTTCCCTGATGTTTTTCCAACCGAGTTACTTGAGCTACCACCTACTCGTGACGTGGATTTCGGTATTGAACTCCAACCGGGTATTGTCCCAATCTCTATGCCACCTCATCGTATGGCCCTAGCTGAACTCAAGGAATTAAAAACCCAGTTACAAGAATTGCTTGACAAGGATTTTATTCGACCAAGCACTTCATCATGGGGAGCCCCATCACTATTCGTAAAAAAGAAGGACGGTTCATTAAGAATGTGCATCGATTACCAGCGATTGAACCAAGTGACGATTAAGAATCGATACCCTCTTCTGGGAATTAACGACTTGTTTGATCAGTTAAAAGGGTCCAAGGTATTCTCGAAGATTGATTTATGTTCGGGCTATCATCAGTTGCGAGTCAAGAACGAAGACATAACCAAAATGGCTTTTCGCACTCGATATGGACACTTTGAGTTTGTGGTGATGCCTTTTGGGTTAACAAATTCACCCGCAATTTTCATGAGTCTCATGAATAAACTTTTCATCCCATACTTGGATCTCTTTGTCGTCATCTTCATTGATGATATCCTAATCTACTCAGCCTCAGAAGAAGAACATGAACAACATCTGAGAATTGTGTTACAGAGCTTGTGAGTGCAGAAGGAGTGGCAATAGATCCTGCTAAGGTAGAGGCAGTATCAGAGTGGAAGCAACCTAAGAACGTGTTTGAGATAAGGAGTTTCCTGGGATTAGCAGGATATTACGGGCGATTCATTCAGGACTTTTCTAAGATAGCCAGGCCTATGACATGACTGACGGAGAAGGGAGTGAAGTTTTTATGGAACGAGGAGTGTGAGGCCTCATTCCAAGAGCTTAAGACACGATTGACAAGTTCGCTGATCCTTATCATTCTGGAGAAAGGTAAGGGATACACTGTGTACTGTGATGCCTCCAAGGAAGGCTTAGGGTGTTTTCTGATGCAAGATAACAGAGTAGTGGCATACAGATCAAGGAAATTGAAGAATCACGAAAGGAATTACCCAACGCATGTCCTTGAACTAGCAGTAGTGGTGTTCGCTTTGAAGCAATGGAGACATTATCCGTACGGAGAAGATTTTTTTTGGGGTAATTAATTGTAACATAAAAAATAATGTACATGATTTCAAGGGGCATACCTCAAGAAGTTACATCGCTAACCAGCATGATAAAAAAACAACACTAACAATCATAACCCACATGACCCCTGCTTGGCAGCGGGGGAACTATCTAACAAAGCCTATTGCACGCACAGCCCACATGGATGGGAAATAGATACAAAAGAAGGCAAAACCAATCCAGGGAAGAAACTGGCCAGCCAACACCAATAGACACGAATATCCTGCTAAAGCTCAACTCCTCAAAAAGCTCCAAACTTCAACAGCAAAAACCCCAGCCTAAAAAAATTGACAACAGAACCACCAAAGGTCAAACCACAGGTCTAAAGGACAACCGAGAGGAAACCAACAGAGGTCGAAGAGCAAAGTACCAGAGGTAGATGGGCCCCCAGTCAGCCAAAAGAAGCAACGACAGATCAGCCCTAGAAACTCCAGCTCAAATTTAGCCGAAACAAATAACCAACCTCCCTTACAAGTCAGCAAAAAGTTATTGGCATAACAGCACCAAAGTCTGGCTGAGAGGAAACCTAGGCCATCCCAAAGAAATCTCTACCACCGGATCCAGACGAAGCAGACCATTAGCTAGAACCCCACTCAACGAACCACCAAAGACCCCACCAGATACCCAGCTAGAAGTGCAGACAGGTCCTCGTTTAAACCAAAGCAACCACAGGTCCTCAATAGGCAATATGGAGAAGAATTCGAAGTCTTCACAGACCATAAAAGCCTCAAACATCTTTTTACTCAGAAGGAGCTAAACATGCGGCAACGAAGATGGATGGAGTAGATTGAGGATTATCGGTTCACTTTTTCCTACCACCCTAAGAAGGCTAATGTTATGGCTGATGCTCTCAGCAGAAAAACCAATGCGAGTGTGGCCAACCTTGTAATTGAGAAGTGGAAAATGATGAACACCTTAAGTGAACTTCAAATAGACTTACAATGATCCTCACACGTGTATGTTCGCTATCACAGTTTCGCCCTCGCTACTTCACAAAATTTTCGAAGCACAAAGATTTGATCAAGGGATAGCTTTTCTTAAATCTTTCCATACCACTGGTGATACCCCAACTCCCTGGAAAGTTCACCCTGACGGAAGTCTACAATTTTCAAAAAGAATCTATGTGCCCGATGTTGACACTTTACGAACTGAAGTTCTAGAAAGCTTCCACCAATCAAAATTTGCAGTACACCCTAGAGGCAACAGGATGTACAAGGATTTGAAGCGGCAATACTGGTGGAGTGGGATGAAAAAGGACGTCGCTGCATTCGGCGCTAGATGTCCTATTTTTCAACAAGTAAAAGCCGAGCACCAATGACGGGGTGGACAACTTCAATCCCTATCGATACCTGAATGGAAATGGGAGCACATTACAATGGATTACGTAACCGGTCTACCAAGGTCACCTCGAGGACATTACACTATCTAGGTAGTGGTAGATCGACTTACTAAGAGTGCCCACTTTTTATCAATAAGGAAGGCAAATAGCTTGGATTCGTTAGGCCAACTATACATCCAAAGTAGGATTTATATTATCTCACATGTCTTGCATAGATTTGAGTTGATATTTTGTATATATGAGTAAAAATTAGGTCAATTGCATGCTTAATTATCATATTGGTAAGTTTGTGTGTGGGTTGGGTTGGTTTTCACAAGAATGGAGGTTTTTGGGAAGTGATTACCCATGAAATTGATGATTTGAGATATCAAAAAGGGTTTTGAGACTTGGAATCTAGTGTTTTTGGTTTAAAATTAAAGATTTGAAGCATCTTTGATAAGAGTTATGTGTTTGGAGGTTTAAATCTTAAAATAGGGACGAATCTGGGTTTCTCTTGGGTGCCAGTGCACTCGAGCGGATCCCTGTCCGCTCGAGCGCTCACATGGCAGAAGGTTGGGCGCTCGAGCGCCCGACGTCTGCTCGAGCGAACTGACTGCGCGGAGCCAACTTTGTTCCATCATATCTCCCTCATCTGGACTCTGAATTATGTTGTTCTTGTACTCAAATCAAAGCCCCAAAAGTTCTCTTTCCAACAAGACTACTCTTACAAAAAATTCATTTTGTAGAAAAAGTTATGATCAAAATAGTGAGGGTTTATCAAAACTTTAAAACCATTTTCACCCATTTTTAGCAGAATGTTTTGGAAAAACATATTTTCACTCATATTGGCCCTTTTTACTAAATTCCTAGTCCCTTGAGCTTGTGGCACATTTATAGATATATCTAAATTGAGTTGGGATTGATGCATTGGTCCCGATGAATGAGTCTTCTTTACACTAAACGTGAGTTTTAAATTGATATATGTAAATGTATACATGATGGGTGTATTCCTTTTAAATTAATGTGATCCTCTTGATATCAACTTTGTGTTATGGGTATGTGATAATAATGTAATCTATGAGAAACTGTGTAACGAAAGTGGAGAAATGTCCCGTGTTGCTGCCTATCCTTGAAGGAAAAAGTCTCGGCTCGGTTAGCAGGTTTATGTCCTTGGATGGTATCTTCATGTGTTTTGGTGTGCCTAGCTATGAGGGCTACTCATAGCCATTATGTTTTATCCTTTGTTCTTTTAATTTTAACTGTTGTTTGGCTTTGGGTCTCGGCTATGTTTGCTGTGGTTGGTTTTTGTTTTTGGGTTGTTGTAGATGGTTTTATTTTCGGGTTTGGAAATTGTTTTGTTTTTTTCTTTGATCTCCATCTATGTTTAGCCTTCCCCTTACGGCTTGTGTAAGGGTGTGTGTGTGCGTGAGTGGGTGTGTGTATTGGTTATGTTATTGCATGCCTATTCCTCAGGGCTAGTTTTTGCCTCAGTTTTGGGGCTGCTGCGTTGAGCCTGTTTGCTCTCAGTCCTGGGGGTCCTCTGTAGTTTTTTTGGGGTTGTTATGGGTCTCATTGCTGGCTAGCTTCGCATATGTGTGTAATGTTGCATTGCTGCGATTTGCCGTACATATATAGCTCCAATTTTTTTGGCTGGTTTGTTGGCTGGATTTCAGCTGGATTTTGGCTGGATGTAGGGACTGTCTTTCTCCTGAGTATCTTGGTGCTGCGGCTGTTTGATTGTTGCGGGTCCCTCTCTTTAGACTTAATTTAAATCATTTCAGCTGGGTTTATTTGGTTTACTTGATACTGATTGCCGCACATATATAGCTTCAGGTTTTTTGGTTGGTTTTGTTGACTATTTTTGGCTGGATATTGGGGCTGTTTTGCTCCTGGGTTACATGATGCTGCGGCTGCTTTGATTGCTGCAGGTCCCTCTCTTTTGGACAGCAGGTTGTTTGGCTCTTCTAATGGGGTGGCTTTTTGCTCAGTTGGGTTTTGGGGCTGAGAAGTGTTTTTGGGCCGCCTCTCCTTTGGTTTCCCATATATAGGTTTTTTAGCTTGTTTTATTATGCTTTGTGCCTCTTGCTTGTTGTTATTAGGTCCTTTTGTTTGGTTCCTGGTTATGGCTAAGTCTAAAGCCTTTTTTTTCTGGTTTTGTTTCCTGGGGTTGGTTTGTAAGGCCTGGGGTTTGCCCCTTGTAAGCTTGTATTTTTTCTTTTTTTTATAATACTTTTAATTACCCCCCAAAAAAAGTGGTGAAATGAGACATTGCATGATGGAAGTTGGGAAATGAGCACTTGTGTACTGAAAGTCGTGATGGTAATTCGAGCTTAGAATTATAATAATATACTATGATAATGAGTGGGAGATGAACGATTTGTGGGTTGGACTCCCAGGTTGTGAAAATGAATCTAATTAACCTAAAATGAACCGTACGAAATTATATGGAATAAGTTGGGCTAGCGGCTCCGCGGTGAATGATCGAAAACTTGCGCAAGATGGGGACCACATGCCCACGGGTTAGTCTTCGAAATGTGATATTGTGTCGTGGTGAGTTATAGAGCTATCTATTATCTAATAGCTTCGCGTAGCCTATTGGGATTAATAGGGAGGGGTTTCTATAAGCTGCACCCGACATCGGTTCATTAGAAGTGATACGATTTTGTGAAATTCGAGAATGAATAATGAAAGATTGATGGATGGTAAAGAAATGGATAAATGGAGATAAGTCTGGGTTAATTACCCAACAAAAAAAAGATAAGTCTGGGTATGCGTGAGTGTGTGTTAAAAGGATAAACTTGGTGAAAATGTGCATTTTCTTTGGTTACACCCATCACACCTCACAAATCATGCATTAGATTTGAGTTAATCTTTATCCTACGAGCTTTAGCACTTGTATATATGTCAAACACATTTTAGGTTCTGACGAGCTGGGTGATAGCAAAGCTATGGATGCCTTGGGAAAAAGCAAAGAGTGGAAGCCATGATTTCTTTTGTTGTTGTATATAGAAATGAAAGTGTTATGTTGTGTTGGATGACCAGTTCTTTAATTAGATTGTTGTATATGTTTGTATTTCCTATCCATGCGGGTTGTGCGTGGAATATGGTTTCTATTGTTAGGTTCTCCCGTCGGTTCGGTAAGGGGTCGGGTTTTCTATGTTGTAAGAGGTTTTCCTACTAGTTACTCATATAATTACCTCGGGTATGCCCCTTGAAAATTTATATTTTTTCTTTTTTTATGTTATAATTAATTACCCAAAAAAATAAAAGTGATGTTGTGAAAATGATTATTAATACTGAATATATGTTGTTTTTTTTATGATGGAGGAACCATCTCAAGACAGGGCCCTTTGGACCCACCCCTAAGGCGTAAACCTCCAGATACCTGCAATCATCCGCAAACCACAGGTCTGAATGTATGTTTCTCCAAACAATTGTAGTAAACTTGGGAATGTAATTTTGGAACTTTGATCTTTTGTTAAATGCTTTGAATGGTATGTATATAATACTTTATTATGTCTTGGGGTCTTACTTGTGGACTGAGCTAAGTATGGTATGTTTTGGGTTTAGCTCACGAACCTGGGTTTGAGTCATGACAACAAATGATACCGTGGTGTTAGGTACTCGCTTGTAGAAGTGTAGTATAATCAGGGTATGTTCTCTTGGTGAGAATGGGAAATTTTAATCTCTCTTGAAGAATAATGTCTTATATCTTTCATTCTCATGATCATCTAACATGCATTTAGCCTATGTTGCTCTATTCCTTGTTTATCTATTGTTCATACCATCACTAGCCTGTTTTACTTAACATTTAAGATGTAAGCTGCACTTGTTGTATGATGCTATAATTGTTAGAGTAGTGGGGTACAGGTTGTTTCTACTTGGCTTGATAGCTCATGGCATTTTAAATGCCAGATAACACAATAGGACAAGAAGACAATGGTGTAATTCAGGATGATGATCAAGATGAACAAGTCAGAGAAGTGCAGTCACTGTAGCACGAAGATGGAGTTAGGGTCCCCAGTTCATTTTGGAACTTTGATCTTTTGTTAAATCCTTTGAATGGTGTGTATATAATACTTTATTATGTCTTGGGGTCTTACCTGTGGACTGAGCTAAGTATGGTATGTTTTGGGTTTAGCTCACGAACCCAGGTTTAGTCATGACAGAAATGGTATCAGAGCTCTAAGTTCGGATACCTAGGAACCGTGGAATATGAGGACGACTTTGTATGAGAATTGTTTAATGAGAATTAGGCACCACTACACGGCATGGTTTGTGTGCTTGCATGGGAGTGTAGTTTTTTTTTGGATAATTAATTGTGACATAAAAAAAATTGTACATGTTTCCAAGGGGCATATCCCAGGTCATTACATCAACTAACATATAGGAGAAAACCTTCTACGAATAGACACAAAGGTAACCAAACCTAACAAACATAAATAAGACACCCTTTACCCCCGCTTTATAGCGGGGGAAAACTATCTAACAAAGCATATTCGATGCATAACCCGCGTGGAGAGGAAGAAAAAACCAACATACAGGGGGATAAAAAACCAGACCAAACAAGTAGTACTAGTTGTCCAACACACAAGACACAAAATTCTACTAAAGCTCGGCTCCTAGAAAAGCTTTAAACCTCAGACAGAACGACCTACTCACCTCAGAAGTCCTGCCAAAGATCCTCAACAAAGTTGAGAGAAAACCAACCTCAAGCTTAGGAGGTCAAAGGAGACTGGTCCTCTAACCACGACGCTTGGAAGCAGGAGAAAGGACAGCCCTAAGAAAAAACTCAACTCGGAGAAAGAGGCCAGCACAACTAACTCTGCCATCGGACCCATCTTCGCTCCCTAACCAAACTGGGAACCAACCCAGACGTAGCCCAAACAAGCGAAGTAATGAAATCTCCACAGCCACATAAAGACTGAGAACGGATCACAACCACAAGTCCAAAAGACAACCAAAGGGGCCACCAGAGGTCTAAGAGCAAAGTACTAGAGGTAGATGGGCCCCTAGCTAACCGAAGAACACAACAAATAGATCAGCTCCAGAGAAATCCAGTGCAAAACATCCAAGGCAAACCACCAACTTACCCTGCGCATAGGGTCACCAATTAAAAGCAGTGGAAGAGCCCCACAAGTCAGAAGAAAGCTAAGGACAGAACAACGCTAGAGAAAACCAGCTCAGAGAAACCTAAGCCATCCCAAAGGAAGCTTTGCCATTGGATCCAGACGAAAATCCCCTTAGCCAGACCCTGCTCAAAGAACCACCAAAAGAACCACACCATAGGTAACTAGCCAGAAGTCCAGATAGGTCCTCATCCACACCAAAACAACCTCAGTTCCTCAGTAAGCAACACTCTCCCTGGGGGAATGGAGGAGAGAATAGGATCCAAGAGAGCTAGAGATAAAAAGAAACTAAAAGAGCCACTGATAGGGCACCACGGGGTCGTCCAAAGAACATGAACCACGTGTACTTAATACAATGTCCCAACTTGCATGTCTATAAGAGAACCTTAGAGTAAATGACACTTCGAAAGAACATAGATTTTAATTTTATCCATACAGCCCCACCACTTAAATGAAGCCCACTTACACAAGGTCCATGCCACTTACACCCAGCTGGAACCAACCCATTCGAATCAAAGGGCCCACAATATCCAAGCAGTTGAATGGAACAGCTAGAAACCATCAAGTGCTCCCACAAGAAAACTACGGGTCCCACAAGAATAAACCGCCGGTCCCACTAAAAGTAATTTTTGGGCGCCACTTCAGTAGAGCGGCAAAACATTGGGCAAACACCCGCACACGCTACCTGGTCTGACGAGAAGACCCTCCCCATATGCAAATAAATGAACACGGGCCCACCACTAGTGTCACTAATCTGCCCACAGTTTTGCCCAAACAAACTACACCTAAACTGCCTACGGTTTTCCACACTGACAAAAATTGCTAGGCCCACAAATGAAAACCATGTGCTAGGAGCCACGGTTCTCTGACGTTCATGTGTATACAATCAAAGCCGTGGTGGCCCATTGTAAGAAGCAGAAGCGGGTCCCACTACCGTAGAATATTTCACCTCGCCACTTAGGGTCCCACTATGGTAAACCACAGCTAATATTCATACATACCTCAGCCATTAAATAAGATCCATGCAAAACCAGAAAATAGTACCGCCAATTCGCTTTCCACTAAAAAAAACCCTTTCGGGACAGTGAGGTCCACGCAAAACCAGCTGGTTTGCTGTGAGGGACACACTGCCCACAGGTTGCCTTTGTTCATTTCTATGCAACAGCCTGACATCACGATTGATAACACACTATCATTTCCAGCCCACACGCATTAGGGGCGTGATATCAACTTCATCTTCTTCGAATATCTTTGGCCATGTCTGTAACTTTTCAAAATCTAGGGTACATATTTAATCACACTGGATTAATTCCACCATGAACACAAAAACAAATTAATCCATGTAAAACCAGATTAATCTCACACAAACTCCAACTGTGCAAATACCATAGATTTAATCCCACCGAACCTGGCAGCTTTAACATGAAAAACTAACTTACACGAATACAAGTGTGAAGCCTCATAAATCTACACAATGCTAATACAAGCCGAGATATCGTCACAAAACACTGAAACAATTTGCAAAGCATATGCTGTCCAAACCTTTTTAAATATGCATGAAACGCACCCTCTTCCCACAGCTCATAGGTATTCAAATTCAGAGCTCTAATACCAAGTTATCACGTCCTAAACTCTGAGTCACGCAAAAAAGCTACTGAACAACCACCAAAACTGGCTAAATAAGGGATGAAAACCATAAAGCCCAGACGGGGCTAAAATCTTTGTAAAACGCACTACTGAGGGTTTATTTGATTTTCAATGGATCCATTGTCAGGTTTGCTTCCTGGAGGAGGATGTGTCCTTTTGGGTTACTTTTGTTTATGGCCTTAATACCCTGAGGGAAAGAACCAGTTTATGGAGTCAATTTATCTCTACTGCTCCTGGTTTGGATAGGTCCCCTCGGTTGATTTTGGGTGACTTCAATGCTGTCAGATACCCCCATGAGCGATTTGGTGGGAGTTCTAAGTGGCCGGGCCATATGGATGATCTTAATAAATGTCTTTTTGAGGCTGAACTTGATAATCTTCGTTATAGTGGTATTCAATTCACCTGGTCTAATAACCAAAGTGATGAGAATTTTATTAAATCCAAGATTGATCGTGCTTTGGTCAATGAGGCCTAGGTTGTTAATTTGCCTCAAACTAGTTCTCTTTTTTGCCCTCCAGACATCTCGAATCATGCGAGAATTGAGATTCTTCTTAATTTTGAAGGGTACAAAGCTAGGAAGCCCTTTAAATACTTTGACTTTTGGGCCAAGAGCCCTGAATTTTTGCCTTTGGTTAAGAGGGCCTGGCAGGAGAATGTTGTGGGGTCTGAGATGTATCAAGTTACCCATAAGCTTAGACTTCTAAAAGCCCAGCTTAAGAAGTTGAATAAGGAGTCGTATAGTGACTTGTCCACTAGAGTGGTGTGTCAGAATGCTGTCCTTGAGGACATGCAGGTTCAGTTGGATAATAGGCCTTTTGATCGTGCCTTGGCTACCCAAGAAAGAGAGGATTATAGGTTGTACATGGAGCTGAGTCTGGTCGAGGAGTGTTTTCTTAAGCAGAAGGCTAGAATTCAGTGGTTACTTCTTAGTGATCAAAACTCTAAGTTCTTTTTTAAGTCCATTAACTTCCAGCGTAATAAGTCCCATATTTCCACTGTTACCCGTGATGATGGTTCTATTTGCACTGATCTTCAGGGCATATCTGATCATATTATTGGGTATTATAAAGACTTTCTAGGTACTCAGGCGTGCTCTGTGGATATCGATGTTAATGAGATTCGGGGTCTTATTTAGAATAGGTTGTCCCCCCAGAGTGCTGTTAGTATGGTAGGTGAGATTATTGACGCTGAGATTAAGAGCACGATGTGGTCTCTGAAAGATAACAAAGCCCCTGGCCCTAATGGGTTCTCCGCGGCTTTTTTTTAGGATGCCTGGGAGGTGGTGGGCCCTGATGTTACCAAAGCCATTAAAAGTTCTTTTGAGTCTGGTCATATGTTGCGGGAAGCTAACACAACCGTTATCGCTTTGATTCGTAAAGTCCCCAACCCTTCTTCTATTAAGGAATATTGCCCTATCTTTTGCTGCAACACTATCTACAAATGTACTTCCAAGATTATTACTAATAGGATTAAGGGGTGTTCGCCTGAAATTATCTCTCCCTCCCAAATCTTCCTTTTTTACTGGCAGGCGGATAGCTGATAATATTTTCTTATCTCAGGAGCTTCTTAGGGATTATCAAAAACAGAATAAAGGTTCTCGCTGTGCGCTTAAGGTTGATCTTATGAAAGTGTACGACAATGTTAGGTGGGATTTCATGGAGATTGTTTTGAGATGTATGGATTTTCTTGATAAGATGGTGTGGTAGATTAGGGAATGTATGGTCTCTCCTAGTTTCTCTATTAGCATTAATGGGGAGCTTAACGGTTTTTTTCAGGGCAAGAAAGGTCTTAGGCAGGGTAACCCCCTATCTCCCTATCTTTTTGTTATGGCTATGGAAGTGTTGTCGATTTTATTCCAGAAACATACTACCAAGATGCCTTTCAATTACCACTGGCGTTGTGGTAAAGATAAGATTGTTCACTTGTGTTTTGATGATGATCTTATGGTGTTTGCTAAGGCCGACGTTCAGTCGGTTAAGGTTGCTCGGTGCTTGTTAGACGATTTCACTAAGTTGTCTGGTCTATCCCCTAATCCGCCTAAGAGTGACATCTACTTTTCTGGGGTGGAGGCAAATTTGAAGATTGAGATTCTAGACATTTTGGGTTTTAGAGAAGGCCGGTTACATGTCCACTATCTTGGGGTTTCTCTTATTACTACGAAACTTGCCTATAAGGACTGTAAACCTCTTATTAATAAAATTGCTAGTAGAATCTAGGACTGGACCAATAAATTCTTATCTTACGCTGGAAGACTCCAATTGATTGGATCCATTTTATTCTCTATGAAAGTTTACTGGTCTTCGTTGTTTATCCTTCCTAAGAAGGTTTTCAAGGAAGTGAAAAGTTTTCTTAGAGCCTTTTTGTGGAGTGGTTCGGATATGAAGTCTTCTGGGGCTAAGGTCTCGTGGGAAGAGGTGTGTGTCCCCAGGAAGGAAGGGGGGCTAGGCATCAAGTCCCTTGTCTTGTGGAACAAAGCCGATGTGGTTAAACACATTTGGTTCCTGCTTACCGGGGGTGCTATCTCTCTTTGGTGTATGTGGATTAAGTCTAATGTCCTTCGTGGTAACTCTTTCTAGGAGGTCAAGATTCCCCAATTAGCTTCTTGGTGTTGGAGGAAGCTTCTCCAACTGCGCCCTTTGTTCAAGCCATTTGTCAAGTATGAGATTGGTAATGGTAAGGATACCTTCCTGTGGTTGGATCCCTAGCACCCTTGGGGTTCTATCCTTGGGGCCAGGGGCTCTCGTATCATTTACGATTCGGGCCTGCATTGATTGTTCAAAGTGTTGTTGACCAAGGTTTCTGGAGGTGGCCGTCGGCGGTCTCCATGGACCTCATTGAGATGGCTAAAGAGGTTAGGTTTTCTCCTGACTCCTCTAGGGATTACAGTATTAGTTGGCTTCTGAATAGTGGAAAATTTTCCATTGGTTCGTTGTGAGAGGCGATTCGTGAGCAAAGACCTAGGCCTAGTTGGCGTAACATTGTTTGGTTTAAGCAGTAAATCCCGCGGGTTATCTTTATCCTTTGGGTGGCTATTAGGGGGAGGCTTAATACTAGTGATAGGCTTAGGCTTTTTGGGATAGCTTATGACTATAGCTATAGTTGTGTTCTGGTTTTATGGAGACCCATGATCATCTATTTTTCCAATGCACTTATGCTAATCAAGTGTGGTCTTGGGTCCTGAATAAATGTAAGCTTAGTTGGTCTGAGCAATCCTGGAACTCATGGTGGACTAAATTTGCTAGTAGTGGTGGTGGCTTGGCTCTAAGCTCTCTGGTTCGTTGGCTAGCTCTTTCTACGACCATCTACTGTATTTGGAAATAGCGTAATCTGCGGAAATTTCTAAGTAAGGTCCGCCGGTGTGAGATTGTGTTTAAGGAGATCTGTGAGCTTATTAGGGGAAGGATTTCTTCTAGTCGTAGGCTTTCTGATTCCCCTACCAATATGGCTATTCAAGAGGAGTAGGGTGTTCCTCTGGACATTTTTGAAACTAATTGTTGATATGCTTTTCCTTTTCTTCGCAGGGGAAGGCTAGCTTTCTTGTGAGTTTTAGGTTATTTTGTTTGGAGTGTTGAGGGCTATTATCTAGAGAGCATGGTGGTTCTGCTTTATCTTATAATTACTCATGCTAGTTCTTTCTCTGTGCAGATTAGCTTTGAAGGTCTAAGGAGCAGTGAGACTTGGGTTTTTTAGTTGGAGTTGGAGTAATACACTTTGAGTGAGAGTAGTGAGGTTTGCTAAATTTATTAATTATGTTTGTTCCCTATGTACTTGCGGTGGTGTATGGGGCCCTGCTTCCCCTGTGGGTGTTATCCCACGATGGCAGTTTTCTCGTCTGTTGAGAGATTTGCTTCTACCTCTTTCTTGGAGGGCTGAGTGATACAGAGTGTGTGGAGTGTGTGAGGCCTTTTGCATGGGTGCATGTGTTGTCTTTTTTCCTTTTCTTATTGACTCATGTCTTCTCAGGTCTCTGGTTTTTTCATATCCCAAGAGGAAGAAGTCTCGCCTTCGTCCGTAAGGTAGCTGATTGCTGTTGTCAATCCTTTAGGTTTTGGCTACTGCTCATCGGTTGTAGGTAAATGCCCCATTCCATAGTGGGGCCTACTATCTGTGGCAGTTTCTTGTTATATCTTGGTATGTTTGTGTTGTTTAACAGTTGGGGATGTTTTTCTCTCCCTAGCTTTTTTTTTTTCTTGTTTTTTTTTTTCGTTTCTAGTTGCTGTTCTTTGGTGTTGGCAGTTTGGGGATCCCTCCCTTGGTTTAACTATTTTTTTTTATTTGTTGCTCTCAGCTATGTTTAAAGCCTTTCCCCTACGGCTTTTACAAGGGCCCTGGTGTGTACGTTTTTTGGGTGGGTGTGTTTATCATGTGGTCTCAGTTTTGGTAGATTTCTTCAGGCCTAGTTTGTTGGCTGTTCATAGTGCTCCAGATTTTTGCCCCAAATTTTGCTCCAAAATTCTATTTTTGTTTGTTAGTAAATTCTGATTTACATCCCTAGTCTCTCCCTTCTATTTGTGGCTAAAGTGGCTTTCTGTGGTTTGTTGATGGTTTCCGTCTGAAGTGGTCTTCGGTGGTAGAGGTTTTGCTGTTCTGGGTGCTACAATTTTGTGGTGGGGTGTTCGATTAGCCTCTTTGGTTGTTTATGTTTTTCATGTTGGTTTTCAGGGGTTTGGCCTATCTTTTATGTGGTTGTATCAGTGGCATCTCTTTTGTCTATTGGTAGTTGTTAGCTGTCTAGTTATGGCTAAGCCAAAAGCCTTTTTTATGATTTTGGTTTTTGCTTTTGGTAATGTTTATAAGGCCTGGGGTATGCCCCTTGTATTTTGTTCCTTTTTTTTCTTTTATGCTACAGTTAATTACCAAAAAAAAAAGAGTAGCCAGAAAGACTATGATTTCAGCCTCATAAGCCGGGCCTTTAAAAACAAAATACACGTTTTGGATAAGAAAACCTTTTAAAAGGAGCTTAGACTATTCTAAAATCTCCCTCAAAGCTGAAGAGTTTGAATGAAGCATAAATCATATGAAAACATTGAAAAAGGTCACCCTATAGGACCACATCCACCTGAAAAAGATTTTACAACAAAATTTCATACCGTGGGCCGAAGCCCAATAGAAACATACTATAAAGCTGTAAAGCAGGTTATGCAATCATAAGTATACAAACTTAACCACATGAGCTAAAAAGGTTTTCCATCCCAAAATTACAAGTTTTCCATCAGGCTAACACGAACCTCAAAACGGTATTATTTCATAAAACCCCACGTTTCAATCCTTAAAACCATATATTGCAAAGCAGTGCAAATAACCTGCCACAGTTAAGGAAAAAATAGTAACCAAAACGTTATTTTTCACTCAGAGCACACAACCAAGGAAAGAGAAATAAATCATATGTACCGACTCCGTCATAAAGGGACGGAGGTAACAACTATAGACTCCTGCCCATTACCTAATCCCTAAATCATTTAAGACCTGTTAGGTAATGACAAGTTCTATACAGAGCCACCACAATGTAACTGCTTAATTTACGGGCTCGAAACCCGATGGTACAAAGCACCTAACACTTAATTTACGAGGACTAACCCGAAGGCACAAAGTATCTACTCTACGTACGTTTTCGGACTTCTATCGAGGGCAACCCGTGCCACATACCTGTTATCCCAGCACATCTAGATAATCATTTAACAAAATCAACTCGTAGCTTGACTACAAAAATATTTTCACAAATATACATTAAACATGTATAAAAATCCATCCATCAATATGGAGATCACACAAAAACATTTTCAAAATATTTTTTCTCGTTTCCAATAAAATGTTTCAAAACTGAGATTCAACCCCAAAGGTTAACTCCAAACCTCCAAAACACAGTTTGTCGAGATTTTTATTAAAAACCACCGTTTTTCAAAACCACCTTTGAAAACCATGCATCTACAAGTCATATGATGTAATAAATCAAGAAAAGCAAAACAAACATGCTTTTTATCCAAAAAAATAAGGTTTAAACATAAATATGACATTTAATGTATTTTTTATCTAGTGAAAACACATATAATTGCATGAAACACCCTTTAAGAACAGTAGGGTCTAGAATCCTACCTCGGTGAGCCAAAAGCTCAAGGTCTCAAAAATCGAACCTTGACAAAACAAAATTCTGTTCGGATGAACGCGAAGCTCCCGACACCAATAGTACGGATCCGCTGTCAGTTTACTGAAAATCAAGCTCTAGACCCATCAAAATCTAGAGAGAAGGCAGAGAAAATCAAAACATAACTTAGAAGTTAAGTTTTTCCAAAATATCTCAAGCTCCAGATATTTATAAGCATGGCCAAAACCCACGGTTCAGTCGACTGGATGAAGCTACTGGAATTGCGAAATACGCTTTGTCGACATCATTCAGTCGATTGAATCCCAATTCAGTCGACTGGATCTCCTCCCAGTCGACTGGACTTTTGGAAAAAATGCCCCTCTGCGTCAAACAGGTTTTTCAACCTTAAACCAAGCCAAGCATGCCTCTTTGAACCCGAACAAGCATAAAACTCATACGCACCTGTTGTTCTACTATGAATAAAAAAAACCCAACACTTAAATTATTCCAAAAATGAAATAGATCAGGGTCTCACAGAGCTAATCCATGCGACGTTTGCGGAAACAGACATACCGGGACGTGCTGACATTTGACAAATAGATGTTGGAGATGTGGATTAGAGGACCACTACAAGAAAAATTGTCCAAAAATTCGAAAGGACTTCGGAGTAACAACAAGAAATGAAGTTACAAATCAAAGCTCAAGACCAAGGATTTAAGATATGAATCAGCATAACAATCGGAGACAAGGACACCTTTACACATTAACACATCCACAAAATCAAGAACGCGACATAACGATCGGAGACAAGGACACCTTTACACATTAACACATCCACAAAATCAAGAAAGCGACGCCACATGTACGAATCTCTAAGACGATGGCTACAAATAAAAAATTAGTAAAATTACCCTATAGAAGTCTACGCTAAGTTTGGGGGACCAAGCTTTCTAAAGGTAGGGAGGATGTGACGCCTGACATTTAAATTAAAGAAAAATAAATAAAGAGTAGTAAATTACAAAAGATCTAAAATAAATTTCCTAACAAAACCTTATAATTAATTTTAAAATTAGAATCCAAAAACATACTACTATAAAAATTCAATAATTAAAAATTGAGATGAAAATATATTATATAAGTTAGAAAATTTTATGCACATTCTAATTATACAATAATTCATAAAAGAACATTAAAAGTTTATCTCGAATTTTTTAGAAAATTTTGAATTAAAAAAATTTATAGTTATTAAAAATACTAATAATCGACAAATCGCAGTAAAATATATCAAATAGATATAAAATTCTAATTAAGATTTTAACAGTACAATAATTCATAAAAATACATTACAAATTTATACCTAAATTTTTTTATTTTCTTTTTCAATTTTACATCAAAAATTTTACGATGTATAATTTCTTATACACCATACACTTGCAGCCCAAGTTTCTGCATGCAATGACATTTGTCCCGTTAAAGCGCCTATATATACTCACACATTTCCCGCTCAGTCGCACACAAACCACGCGAAGCTATGAGATACTCATAGGCTTCAAAATAGAAGCTAAGAATTTCAAAATCCCAGAAGCCCCCAAACTAAACCCAATGAAGGGTTAAGCTTATAACAGAAGCTTCTCTCAGCAGAGGAGAAAGAAGATGTCACGCCCCAAAACTCATGGTCACATGAAAATCTACCAAACACCAGTTTTATGAAAATAAGTTTTCATACTATTAAATCTATCTGTTGAAATCAAAAAAGATACCTAGTATACAACTCTCATAAGCAGTAAACATCAAGTTCCAACATGTGAAAATATACATTCGCCCTAAGGCGTACAAAACATGCATTCAGAAGCAGGCATACAAAAAGAAAAAAAAAACTACTAGAGTCTTCCGCCACCATGGGCACCACTAGATCAACTCCTCCAGATCATCATCCTCATGTCCTGAAAATGGTTTTACAACAAAAAATCCACACCATAAGCCGAAGCCCAATAGAAACAGACTATAAAGCTGTAAAGCAGGATATGCAATCATATGGTGGGAGCTAACTCAACCACAAGTAAAATCAAGCATTAAAACTAATGCAAGTAACGAGTTATAGTTTATCAAAACAATAACCAAAACATTGTTCCCTCACGAATCATACCACCGTGAAAAAAGAAGAATGAATCCTATGTACCGACTCCGTCACAAAAGGACAGATGTAACAACTATGGACTCCTGCCCCTTTACCCAATCCCTACACATCGTAAGACCGATTAGGTAAATGCAAGTTCTATACGAAGCCACCACAACGTAAAAGCTTAATTTATGGGCCCGAAATCCGAGGGTTCAAAGCACCCAGTCGCTTAATTTACGGGGACTAACCCAAATGTATAAAGCACCTACTCTGCGCACGTTTCTGGACTTACACCGAGGGCAACTCATGCCAAATATCCGCTATTTTGGTACATCTAGAGGATCATTTACCAAACCAAAACCTTTCCATATTTATATATTAAACATGTATAAAGATCCATCCTTCAACATAGAGATCAAACAAAACATGTAAAAATATGAGTTTCAAAGCTATACAATATATGTATAAAAAGGAGATCCAATCGATCTACCATGGAGATCTAAGCACGAAAATACATGATTTTCATCAAAATATTTTAAAAGTTGAGACTCAACCCCAAAGGTTAGCTCCAAACCTTCAAAAACATGATTTTTAAATATACACACCCATCAGCCCAGGTCCAGTCGATTGGACCCACCCTCTAGTCGACTGAAAAATACACTGCAAAAAGGCCCTAAATGCCCAACACTATTCAGTCGATTGACCCCATGGGTTCCGTCGACTGAACCCATAGAACCATGATCCAATCGACTAATCCTATGGGTTCAGTCGACTGATCCTGCCCAGAAAATATTTTTTCAGCTACGATTTTCTATTTTTAAACCCAAGATGAAGCCTCGAAGCTTCCATCTAACACCCATGGACTCACACACGCCCAAGCCAATCACCAAAGGCCTCAAAAGAAACATTCAGCACCATTTTCATCCAACCAAAACAACGAAAAAAGGTTTTTAAACTAAAAACCCAACTTTTCCCAAAACATTAAACACCTTTTCATGAATATAAAACGGTAAAGATGCATAAGATTACATATAACACCCTCTAACAATTTTAAAGTAGAATCCTACCTCGATGAGTCAAGAACTTGACACCTCGATTCACGTGCAAAATCGAGCTTTATCGAAAAAAAATTCTATCCGGATGGACACGTAGAGCACGATGCCTATAGCAATGATCGGTTATTGGATCGTCAAAAACCAAGTCCCGGGCCCCCGAGAAGTTAGAGAGAAGGTAGAGAAAAAATTATAGGAAACTTAGCGAGTAAATTTTGAAAATATCTTTTAAAAATATCTAACTTCATATATTTATAGGCCTCCAAAAATATCATTTTTTTAAAAAAATTTGAAATTTGAACTACAACTCCCTACAACCCCATGGACCAACCTAGTATGCTTGATTAAATTCGATCATGCATCAAAACGCTTAAAATCTTGCAAAAGCAAAAATTCTAAGCATGCATAAAAAAAACACCGAATATGCATATAATATAAAAAAAATGAAACGAAATAGGGTCTCACAGAAGACTCCGCGACAAGACGCCTCCACCGGACCACCGTCCACCACCGCTACCCCACCGGCACCAACACCACGCCACTGCCACCTGCTCCAACGACCCGACGCTGGCATCGAGCGCCGGTCTCTCTCTCTCTCTCTCTCTCTCTCTCTCTCTCTCTCTCTCTCTCTCTCTCTCTCTCTCTCCCCTCAACCAACACCGAACCACCACACCAAGCACGGCCACGCCACTACCGCTGTCGCAACGCCTCTGTCACCC
Organism: Heliamphora exappendiculata; assembly: GCA_034768845.1. NCBI lineage: Eukaryota > Viridiplantae > Streptophyta > Magnoliopsida > Ericales > Sarraceniaceae > Heliamphora > Heliamphora exappendiculata. Next base: position 5,327 of record JAOTRH010456214.1, on the reverse strand, counting down.
ATCGCCGACCACCTCACGCCGCCGGCACCGCCCTTTGCCGACCCTGCAACCCTCGCTCTCTCTCTCTCTCTCTCATATGTAGGCGTTGTGTGTGTTGTTTGTTTTGGACGATTTGTTTGCTTGAAATTAAAATTTAAATTGTTTTAAATTAAAAGTTAAAAATAATTAAGAGAATTTTATGTATGTATATATATATATATATATATATATAATGTTTAAGATTTAAGTAGAATAAAAGGACTTTTTAAAATACTAATTAATCTTAGTTAGATTAGATGAAGTTTCTAAATTTAAAAAAAATGTTTAAACAAAAATTGGTTATTTTGATTACGGGAAAGAATGGAATGGTTTAGAAGTTTTTTAAACCAATGCGACCTATGCTATTTTTACATGTATTTAAAAAGAAATTTTATTTTTTAGAATTTTGTTTTTTAAACCTAAGAACAATAAATAAAATTCCTTATATCAAAAGACTAAGATATTTAGTTAAGCTATCAAAAATACAAAGAAGTTTATTAAAATTTGTACTTTGAGGGTCTTGGTTAATTAATTTCTATAAGACATAATAAAATAAATAGTTGTCAAAATAACAAACTTTGAAGTTTTACATGGATTTAATATTCACCTTTCTTTTGTAACAGTTACAGTTTTAAAATGATAATTTTATAAAATAAAGGAATTAGAAAAATAGGAAGATTTAAAACATGAGAATTTTATAGTGAACTTCAAATGAATTCTTAAAAAGAAATAAATGACCAGAAAATAAAAATAGCCTAACTCGATTATGAGAAATTCACTAAAATTAATATTTTATATGTTCATCTAGGTTTGGATACGTCCGGACGAGACTGATTGAATTAAATTCTTACGAAAACTAGGAGAGCCTCATATATCTTTATTACTTGAGTTTTCATGTTATGTTTTGAATGCAAAGTATTGTGTTTTCGCATAAAATAACATTTTTCGTAAAACTTTACTGTCGTGGATATATTTGTGAAAAATGTGAATATCCTTGGTTTGAGAAAGACATGAATATCCTATTGAGACTACTTTGAAAATGTGTATATAATGATAGCTTCAATGGTGTTAACCCAGTCACTGGGGTGTTGAACAGCGAGATGTATAATTATGGAATCACGACCAGGTGATTGTTGGTTATGATATCATAACGAAAAGGGTTGTGGGGTCGCTCCCTACGTAATTCTATCATAGCCAAAAGCTTATCATCGTATGTATGGCTTGATGCCTGTAACCTATTTATGGAAAACCTACCAAAGAATAGTGCCTGTAACTGTTTATAAAAAAACCTGCTAGGGCTTAATGCCTAAAATATGTCTATGAGAAATGATGTTTTTAACAAGACAGTTTGATGAGATGTTTTGAAATGGTAAAATTGATATTCCATGACAAACCTATAACCTTGATATATGTGCACTCACAAAAGCTTTGTCCTTATGAAATTGATATTGTGGTATTTTAGGGTAAGGTGAATGTCGGATGATCAAAGAGAAGAAGCTATCATTTGTGTTATTAGTTGAGACATATGTACCTAATTATATTTAGATATAAATGTTTTGTACTCAAATTTTTACCTATAAAATTAATATACTCCATCACACTAGTTTGGCTTAGGTATGTTTGTAAATTCTTATTTTTGCTAAACCTTTTCTAAATATTTTTTTTGAAAATCCTTAAACAGTTTGAAAAGTAGGCGTCGGGTGAGTTTGACTCACTGGCCGATCACGAATACCATTTATAAAAATGGGACGTCACACGAATTCCACGTCGAGAATTTCATAGTAGACTTTATGGGAGTTGATCAAAAAAGCCATCATCTCCCTCGTTGCAAATAGTAAACACTCACCTAGGCTTCATGCCTCTGCTGTTTTACTCAATGGCAACGGCGTGGGGTCCGATCCACCCTTCGGGCCACCAAAATCCAATGCTCAAAGATCAATCAATAAAAAATAAATCACTTTGTCCCACCTTAAGACTCGTGATGCCTTTGCCTGTGTCAACCCAAAGTCTGAGTAACAATCATGAATTTCAAGCGACACTTCACATTATTTAAAGAACCAAGATGAGGGGTTTAGGACTGCCACTATCGGACTCTCTCCGAATTACCCTTCAAAGCACCATAGCAATGGGATTTAGGTTCGCCATAATTGGGATCTCTTTGAAATTTCCACCTCAGTGGGATTAGATCCGCCAAATTAGGCTCTCTTCGAAATTACCCAATTTTTCTATGTCAACACCACTTCTATAATATAACCATAACTCAAGGAACGACGAAATCAAAGAGATGTATACCCAACAAATATAACCAAGGAACAAAAACAACCAAACCCAATGTACAGGATGTAACCCACAAGATGCCACAAGTGCAATGTAATAATGCTTATGATACAACCACTCGTATCTTGAAGTACAACTTAACAATAGCATGGTATGAAACTAAACATGGCAAGACGTACAAACCAATATAGCATAAAATACAAGTCTTTAAAGCACAAGGTACAACCATTAAATCACTAAATACAAGCATACAAAGCATAAGTTAAAACAAGAATTGGTTCAAACCTTATAGCATGGATTCTAATCACCATATAATCACTTTAAACGTTAATCATCCAATTTAAAACAATTAAAATATATACTTCAAGTTCCACAACAATACATATTCAATCATACACTTAACAACTAAAGGGTCAACTTTCAAGTATCAATTTAAAAAGCATAACAGTGTTTTGGAGTACCTAGATATAGAGTTAAGTTCTGGTTGTTGGATACCATTGAGATACAAATATTTTCTACAACTTTTATTTTTAACACTAAGGTCCGATCATAAAGCAAATGGGTCATTTGTTTCATTTAAGAGAAAATAATTCAGTACTTTACGGAGAAAAGTATAGAAATTGAACCTCAGTTGATCTCAATTTTGGGATATCAAATCAAAGGATATGGGTCTGATTTTTAGATATGTTCTAGTATAATGTGTTCCCTACAAGTTTTATGAATAGTTCTAAGGGTAGTTATTGTTAGAGTTGGTATACTAAAAATCATATTTTTAGTATTTAATTTTATTTTTTAATAGAATTAATTTTCTATTTTATGAGAATCTTTATGAGCAATGTATGTATATCATTTTTTGAATGTTATGCATGGATGTCTAATATTCTGTACAGTATTTAATTCGGTGTGTGGAGTACAGTTTACACACAAAATTAAATTTTAGGTCCTTGCAGAATATAAGTTTTATATTCACAGTTTAGATGGAAATGAACATACCATCGGTACGACTGCAATACAGAGTTTTAGAAGGCTTGTCTTGGTTACAAAGAACAGATAATAGTATCGTCTATTATTTCGGCTCTCTGTACCAGTATACTTTGTGTGTATTGAACGGGACATTTGGGATAATTAATTTTATACTGACTATATAAATTAATTCGCACGCCAGTGTTATTATGAATAGTGCGTATACTCTTAATTCTGAAATAATTAATGATCAGCGTATATTTAATATTCATTATTTTGATTCATTAGAGAGTGTGATCTTATATGGGTCTATGAGTTGGATAGCGGTATTATTTATATAGTGAATATTAATTATTGACGAAAAGATCGGGATTGACGATACCCCCTTAAGGAAGCTTATAAATTTTGACCGGGCCAAACCCTATAGGTGGATTTAATTTTTCGGCGGTCAAATAAGTTAAGCGGAAGGACTTAAGGAATATCAAAGATGTCGGTTAAATAAAATTATCAGTAATTAAATTTAATTAGCGGGTATTGGGAATTTTAATATGTGGAGAAATTGTAAGTATTTAATAACAAGAGCTCAATGTAAGATGGTCTTGAGATTATAGGTTATGGTGCAATTATGGTTCTTTAGTGGTATGAATTGTAATTCAATATTTTATGAAAATTACAAAAATCACTGCTAGTTTTTCATAATTATAGATACCGCTATGAGATTTGCTTAATTGCAAAAATCGTTGATACGTATCTGTGTTCCATTGAAAATCTTACTCATAATTACTCCTCAAGTTCCTGCTGTAACCCTATAAATATGCGAGTAGACTGAACTAGTTTCATAACTTGTCTTTCAAGACTAAAGCTGTCCAAGTTCTTCCGGTACGCATTCTTGATAGATTGTAGCCCACGCAATTTTTTTAATCACGGAGGTTGACTATTATAGATCAAATATGAGCCTTTGGGACAAAAAATCGATGTAATAGTTAGTTTTATATTTTTAAATATTTGTTTAAATTATTTAAGAATAACTTGTGAATATCCAAGAATACGAAGGACGACGACGGCACCAGCGGTGGTTTCAGATTTTTACGGGCCACGGATCGTAATAAGTTTTTCATCGGGTTTAAACAGTTTTTTCTAGAAAATTTTTTGTAGTATTTATACATTAAAAATAATGGCAAAAATAAGTCAAAAAGAGAAAAAAAATCATTAAAAATAACCTGGTACCGGCGGATTTGCTAGCGGCGGTTCAGCGACAATTTCGATGATTTATCGGGCCATTTTTTAAACTATTTTTTAGGAGTGTTTTTAAGCATAAAATAGTAAAAAACATACCTCAAAATACCGTCTAAAAACTACATAAAAAGGGGAAAAAACATCGGTGGTTTTTTAGGCAGCGGCAGTGCAATAGAAGCAGTTTACAGGCGATTTTCTAGCTATTTTTGAACTGTTTTCGAATCATATGTTTTTACATAAATATTCTATATTTTAATAGCTTTCCATCGATATAAAAATTGTCAAAAAAAGAGTTCAAATGAGGCTAGAACAACCTCGAAAAGTTAATAGCGTAGTGTTGTGGCGGGCAGCAGTGTTTTTTTGTGGTTCGGGAAAATTTTTCAGCCATTTTCTAGGCTGTTTTCAAGCAGATTTTTTAACCAAAAATATTTTATATTTCGAGAGCTTTCCAACGGTATAAAACTTGTCAAAAACGGAGCTCAAATGAGGCAACAAAAGTCGCTCGAAGGCGGCGGCAAGATAGTGTCAACGGTGGCTGGTGGTGGCCAGCTATTTTCTCTCTCTCGAGGCTAGTTTTGATGTATATTTTAATATATACGAGACTGATATGATATATACTGATATATCAAATAGTATCAAGAAAATTTGATGCAATCAGGACATAAAATCATAGACGAACAGGAATTGATAAAGCTTATTCTCTTTGGAAAACTAAAATGCCTCCGCGTTTCACTTTGATCATAAAATTGGGATATCTGCATATCGTGTTTATATATATATGAACTGCGTGGATGATTGCATATCTATTTTATTTATCCTGTTAATTTAATTAA
>JAOTRH010456203.1:0-29498 GCA_034768845.1 Heliamphora exappendiculata | reverse complement strand
CTGCTATGAAAGTGGAGGATACTCTGAACGAGACGCGCAGAGACAGGGACAGCAGGGGTCAGTCAGATGGGGGACGCCCACAGTTCCAGGGACACAGGGACAAGCGTCGGCGAACATCTAGTCTGAGTTCGCACCCCGTGGGGTTGTATCCGCCACAGTCTTCTGCATCCATGCCTCCCGTAGCTTCAATGGGAAGGTCATACCAGAGAGGGCCTCTTTGTCATAGATGCCAGCGGCTAAGACATCGTGCAGCTGAGTGCAGGAGTACAGCGCCTGTTCAAGCACAGCCGCAGTCGCAGGCTCAATGGAGAGGGACAGTGATATGTTTTGAGTGTGGCCAGTCTAGGCAAATCCGTAGGGACTGCCCTAGAGGAGGGAGTATGCGGAGTACAGCAAGCGCACCAGCTATTCCATTTGGCCAGGGACGACAGACATATCAGTAGTCGAGAGCTCAGACGTCTAGATTTGCAGATAGGGATGCATCAGTGGAGTCGAGTAGACAATCGGTAGTCCAGAGCCGCAGCGGACCAGCCAGAGCCTACGTTTTTACAGATCTTAGTTCTTCTAGAGCACTGGTCGTACCTGATGCTGCTGCTACCACCTCCGTGATCAGAGGTACTCTTCTAGTCTTTAGATCATGGGCCAGTGTTCTTATCGACACTGGAGCATCACATTCATTCAAATCATCTGCTTTTGCATCTTCTTTGGGATTACAAATGGACTGGTTAGGTGATACTATGTGCGTGGAGACCCCAGTGAGAGGGAGTGTGAAGTTGAGTCTTGTCTATAGATCCTGCATGTTGAAGGTCGCCGGTCGTTGTTTAGAGTTCAACCTTGTTATCTTAGACATGGCCGCGTTGAGGTCATCCTAAGGATGGACTAGCTGACCACCTATCGTTCCTTCATCGATTGCGATCGACGGAGGGTAAGGATTTGTACCCCAGCAGGAGATTACTTTTGTTTTGTGGGAGACCAGTAGGAGGGTTTGAGGTCTATGCCTAGCGTTGTGCAGAACCAGGGCAACCTGGGTTTCTTTTTGTCAGCTCTCGTGTTGGATAAGGAGGTTAGAGTTCGCGGAGAGTTACCTCCGGTGGTGTGCAACTATCTTGATGTCTTTCCAGATGATTTGTATAAGTTACCACCGAGCCATGAGGTAGAGTTCTCTATTGATCTAGTTCCCAGAGCTGCTCCCATATCTATACCGTCCTATCGCTGTGCACCCGCTGAGTTACGTGAACTCAAGGTATAGGTAAAGGAATTGCTAGACATAGGGTTTATCCGTTCGAGTACTTCACCATGGGAAGCTCCTGCTCTTTTCGCAAGGAAAAAGGATGGATCTTTGCGTCTGTGTATTGATTACAGGAAGCTGAATCAGGTGACAGTGAAGAATAGATATTCGATGCCGAGGAGAGACGACTTGTTTGATCAGCTACAAGGTTCGAGTTTCTTCTTGAAGATTGACTTGCGATCAGGATATCACCAGCTGAGGATTAGGGACGAGGACATAGCGAAGACCGCTTTTTGGACTCGCTATCGTCACTACAAGTTTCTGGTTATGCCGTTCGGTCTGACGAACGCGCCAGCTACGTTCATGGGTCTGATGAACCAGATCTTTCATCCTTACTTGGACAGCTTTGTGGTAGTATTCGTGGATGATATTCTGATATATTCATCTACTAGAGAGGCACACGAGGATCACCTGTAGATCGTCCTACAGACTTTGAGAGAGCATCACTTGTACCTAAAGTACGAGAAGTGCGAGTTCTGGATGACTGAGGTGAGATTTTTGGGACACGTAGTGTCGACAGATGGGGTAGCTGTGGATTCATCAAAGATTGATGCTGTGACCGATTGGGAGTAACCGAAGATTGTCTTTGAGATACGTAGTTTTCTGGGTCTAGCCGGCTACTATCGACGGTTTGTGAAGGACTTTGCTAAACTCGCTGCACCGATGACGTGTTTGATGCGAAAGAGAGTTGTGTTTGCTTGGAGTGAGTCCTGTGAGTCAGCTTTCTAGGAGCTAAAGACGAGGTTGACTAGTCTTCCAGTGTTGATCATTCCCGAGCGAGGCTTGGGTTATATTGTATACTGTGATGCTTCACATGACGGTCTCAGATGTGTTCTGATGTAGGAAGGTAATGTTGTAGCCTACGGTTCCCGGCAGTTGAAGATGCACTAGCGGAACTATCCTACGCATGATTTGGAGTTAGCAGCCGTGGTTTTCGCTTTGAAGACATGGCGTCACTATCTTTTTGGTGAATATTTCGAGGTTTTCTCTAATTACCAGAGCTTAAAATACTTATTTTCGCAGAAGGACTTGAACTTGCGCCAGCGACATTTGATGGAGTTATTGGAGGACTACGACTTTGACTTGCAGTACCATCCAGGGAAGGCCAATGTAGTGGCAGATGCGCTCAGTAGGAGATCTCACAGATCGTTAGCTTTTGTGGCTATACGTGAGTGGGACATGCTTGCAGATGTTGGGGAGTTTGATTTGTGCCTCAGGGAGATCGCAACGGGTGCCACCTTATTTTCTGTAGTTACTCGACCAGCGTTGATAGCACGTGTGCTAGAGGTCCAACAGACAGACCAGGAGGCTCAGATGATACGAGACCGCATTATTAGTGACGAGGATACAGTAGGATGGACTGTGGGTTCTGATCAGAGTTTGAGGTTGGCAGGCAGGTTGTTTGTGCCAGAGTCATGCCGAGCTGAGTTATTACATGAGTGTCATCATTCTCGTTTTGCCGTGCATCCAGGAGGCACGAAGATGTACTATGATCTTCGTCGTCTGTATTATTGGACAGGGATGAAGAGAGACATGATCTAGTTTATTTCTCGATGCCTCACTTGCCAACAAGTAAAGGCGGAGCACAAAAATCCAAGACGGTTGCTACAGTCGTTGCCTATATCAGAGTGGAAGTGGGAGCACGTCACGATGGACTTTGTGTTAGGACTTCCTCTGTCACCTAGGGGACACGATGCCGTGTGGGTTATGGTTGATAGGTTAACAAAGTCTGCACACTTTCTCTCCATCCGAGTGAGGGATTCGGTGGAATGACTGAGTACCTTGTACGTCAGGGAGGTAGTCAGAATGCACGGAGTGCCAGTATCTATTGTTTCAGATCGAGATCTGTGCTTCACTTCGCACTTTTGTCAGAGTCTGCAGAAGGCCTTGGGGACGAACTTGATGTTTAGTACTGCTTTTCACCCCCAGACGAATGGCCAGTCACTGAGGACCATACAGATTCTAGAGGATATGTTGAGAGCTTGTGTCCTTGACTTCAGAGGTTCGTGGGAGAATCATCTACCTTTAGCAGAGTTTGCATACAACAACAGCTACTAGTCCAGTATTGGGATGGCACCGTATGAGGGTTTGTATGGGAGACCATGTAGATCCCCCGTATGTTGGACAGATGTGGGAGAGACCACAGTCTTGGGACCATACATGGTACGGGAGACGACAGAGAAGGTTGCTGTGATACGCCAGCGCCTACTCACAGCGCAGAGTTGCCAGAAGAGTTACTCTGACCAGAGGAGGCGACCTTTAGAGTTTGCAATGGGGGATCACGTGTTTCTGAAGGTCTTGCCATGTAGAGGTTTGATGAGATTTGGTCGTAGCGGGAAGCTATATCCTCGCTTCATTGGACGTTTTGAGATTCTTGACAGGGTTGGAGAGGTTACTTATCGTTTGGCTTTGCCACCTCAGTTAGCATCTGTGCATAACGTGTTCCACGTTTCTATGCTTCGAAGGTACGAGCCTGATCATTCTCATGTGTTAGATTGAGCAGAGTTGTAGATTGATGAGGATGCCACTTATGAGGAACGTCCAGTGAAGATTCTTGATACAAAGGAACGAGTATTGCGGGGTAGGACTATTGCGTATGTCAAGATCTTGTGGCATCGTCACAGGGCTGAGGAAGCTACATGGGAGCTTGAGTCTGAGGTGCGTGCTAGATACCCAGACTTTTTACCTCATGACCTTGTTGTGAATTTCGGAGACGAAATTCCTTAAGGGGGGGAGAGTTGTGACACCCGGACCCGTCTCTTTTTGAGACTTATATGTAAATGTTGTGTTTTCCGTATATTTATTCGGTGTATGATTTATTCGCTTTGATGCATGTTTATGTTTATCTGAGCATGCGGGGTCGGTTCCCAGGGTTGTAGGGAGTTGTCGTGCAAATTTCAAAATTAAAAAAAAAAAGATATTTTGGAGGCCTATAAATATCGGAACTTACATATTTTCTAAAAAGATATTTTGAAAACATAACTCCTAAGTTTCCTCCAAATTTCTCTCTGCCTTCTCTCCAACTTCTCGGGGGCTCGGGGCTTGGTTTTTGGCGGACCATCTGCTGATCCTTAGTATCGGCATCGAGGGCTTCGCATCCATCTTGTCAGAATTTGATTCCGACGAAACTCAAATTTGCACGTGGATCGAGACGTTAGGTTTTTGACCCAACGAGGTAGAATTTTAGATTCTACTGCTGTAGAAGGGATATATATGTAATCTAGTGTTGTGTTACCATTTAAAAATGCATGAAAAGATGATTTTTCTTTTAGATCCAATTTTGGGTTAAAACCATTTTTCAGCGTTCGATTAGATGAAATTGAAAGAAGGATGTTCCTTTTGAGGTTTTATGACAGCCTTGAGTTTGGGTATGCTTCTAGGTATCAAAACGGGTGTTTTGAGGCTTGATTTGAGGTTTAAAAACCAAAATGGTTGCTCAAAATGTGATCTGGGCGGCTTCAGTCGACTGAACCTATGAATTCGGTCGACTAGATCATCTTTTGGGAGGTTCAGTCGACTGGACCTGGGAGGTCAGTCGACTGAAATGGCTTCTGTTTTGGTTCCCTCGTTCTAGTGTGTTTTTCAGTTGACTGGAGGGTGAGTCCAGTCGACTGAACCAGGGTTATTTTTGGAAAATGATGTGTTTTGGTTCAAGTTTTCCTCGTGTGATGTTTATCCGAGGTTTTTATGAAATTCTATGGTTTCAAAAGGAGTATTAGAGGTTTTCAAAAGGATGGTTTGAAAACAGAGTCTTGGGAAAACTTTCAAACGTGTTTGTGAAGGTTTGGAGCTAGCCTTTAGGGTTGAGTCTCGACTTCTAAAACGTTTTTGGTGAAAATCATGTTTTTACATGTTTTAGTTTGATCACCATGGTTCATGGATTGGTTCACATATATATACATGTGTTGTATATCTGCTTTGTGGGTTGGTTTTGAAATGTTATCCATAGATGTACCGGGACAATGGGTTTGTGAGTGGGCTTCCATTGCTCCTTAGTGAAAGTCCAAAAACGTGCGCAACGTAGGTACCTGCGTGCCTTCGGATTAGCCCCCGTAAACGAGGTGGTTAGGTGCTTAGTACCCTTAGGCTGTGGTCCCGTAAACTAAGTGGTTATCAGGTGCTTAGTACCTTCAAGGGCAGTCCCGTAAACTTAGTTTTACATTGTCGTAATTCTGTATAGAACTTGTCATTATCTAGCTGAACTTCAGTGGTTTAGAATTATGATAATGGGTAAGAGTCTATAGCGGTTACCTTGTCTAGTATGGCAGAGTCGGTACATAGGATCTCATCTATCTTGTCTCCTCGGTTGATCGTTGTCCCGAGTGGAGAATGTTATTTTACTACTTTCCCTTAACTGTGGCATGAAACTCTCAGATTTATGTGCATAGTTTCAAGGATGAAAATGATAGTTTTCAGATGGAAAAATGGTGGTTTTGTGAGAAAATTGTGTTGGCTTTTGTGGTCGAGCTAGCTCCCACTATATGATTGCATATCCTACTTTACAGCTTTATAGTCTGTTTCTATTGAGCTTCGGCTCACGTGGTGGGATTTTCTAAAAACTTTTTCAGGTGGACGCGAGGAGATGACCTAGATGCCCATTGAGACGGAAGACTAGTCGTAGTTTCTCATGTTTTGTACATATACTTCGACATGTGATGCCTGTTTCAGAAGGCGGGTTTTGTACGCCTTTTGGCGATATACTTATTCATGTATGGGATTGCATGATTTACAGTTTTTATGAGAATTGATCAGTGGGAATATTTATTCAAACGTTGGCTTTGATTTCTAAATGTAAAACCTATTTTCTTAAATGGGTGTTTTAATGGGCTTTCGCGTGACCCAAATGTTTGGGGCATGACAACTTGGTATTAGAGCTCTGAGTTCGAATACCTATGAGCCATGGAAAAGAGGGTACATCACCTTGTGAGGATGTATGTGTGCTTGATTGCATGTGTTCAAGAGTTTTCTTAAATATACATGATAGCTTGTTTAGCTTGTGGTGTATACGTCGGTATGGAGGTTGGGACATTAGGATTGATTAGTCTTTTCTTTGGGCATTTGGATTCACATACTTGGGAGCCTTGTTAGAAACGCATTTCGCAGATGTGATTTCTAACAAGGAATCTAAGTAGGTTATTCAGATGGACGAGTCTTTCTTATCGGTTCTCCTCGGTATGTGAGATGTGATGACATGATATTACGTGACTATGTGTTAGCATGCTTATCTGTCTTTTATGTTAGCAATAACATGTTGTACGGATTTTGATCCTGTTATGCTACTTTCATATAGAGTTATATCCACGCAGGGAGGACGAGGCCGTGGTTCTGGCCGAAGGGACGTTCCAATCCCAAATATTGGGGATGCTAATGCACCCCAAGGACTTGTTGCTGAGGGAGATCTGTTGCGTGAGATGGTCGGCTCCATCCAGTATGTAACTGAGGCCACTAAGGGTAGGGAGAGTGTACCTGAGTCGAGGGCGACGATTCCGATGCGCGAGTTTTGCCGTCTAGACCCTCCTACCTTTTCTGGGGATCCCAATCCCACGGTTGCCACTGAGTGGCTAGAGCTGGTTACCAGGATTCGTGATTCACTTCAGATTGAGAAAGTTGATTTGAGGGTTATATGTGCTGCCTTCCAGCTGAGAGGGAGTGCTCATATGTGGTGGAAGTTTGCCAAGACCAAAGTGGAAGGCACTTGGGATGCGTTCAAGAAGGTATTTTTGGAGAAATACTTTTCAGCGACTGGGAGGGATCGCTACAGAGAGGACTTCCTATTTCTGACACAGGGGACGATGATAGTGCTCTAGTACGAGGCTGAGTTCACTAGCTTATCTCGATTTTCTTGATTTTCTCAAGAGATTATACCTACTGACGAGTTCCATGCAAAGCGGTTCGAGAAGGGTTTAAGGCTCGCTATTCGAGATAGAGTGGCAGCGTTCAGGATGCAGGTCTTTACAGAGCTAGTGGAGACTGCTATAAAAGTGGAGGATATTCTGAACGAGACGCGCAGAGACAGGGACAACATGGGTCAGTCAGATGGGGGACACACACAGTTCCAGGGACACAGGGATAAGCGTCGGCAGACATCTAGTTCGAGTTCGCACTCAGTGGGGTCGTATCCGCCACAATCTTCTGCATCCACGCCTCTTGTAGCTTCAACAGGAAGGTCAGACCAGAGAGGGCCTCTTTGTCATAGATGCCAGCGGCCAGGACATCGTGCGGCTGAGTGAAGGAGTGCATCGCCTGTTCAGGAACAGCCGTAGACGCAGGCTCAGGGAAAACGGCCAGTGATATGTTTTGAGTGCGGCCAGTCTGGCCATATCCGTAGGGACTGCCCCAGAGGAGGGTGTATGCGAAGTACAGCAGGCGCATCAGCGGTTCCATCTGGCCAGGGACGACAGACGTATCAGCAACCGAAAGCTTAGACGTCCAGATTTGTAGAGGGGGATGCATCAGTGTAGTCGGGTAGACACTCAGCAGTTCAGAGCCGTAGCAGACTGGCCAGAGCTTATGTTATTGCGGATCCTAGTTCTTCCAGAGCACAGGTTGTACTCGATGCAGCTACTACCACCTCCGTGATCAGAGGTACTTTTCTAGTCTTCAGATCATGGGCCAGTATTCTTATCGACACTAGAGCATCACATTCATTTATATCAGCTACTTTTGCATCTGCATTGGGATTACAAATGGACTGGTTGGGTGGTACTATGTGCATGGAGATCCCAATGAGTGGGAGTGTGAAGTTGAGTCTTGCCTGTAGATCCTATGTGTTGGAGGCCGTCGGACGCTGTTTAGAGTTTGACCTTGTTATCCTAGACATGGCCGCGTTTGATGTCATCCTAGGGATGGACTGGATGACCACCTATCGTGCCTTCATCGATTGCGATCGACGGAGGGTAACGATTTGTACACCGACAGGAGATTGCTTTTGTTTTATGGGAGACCAAGATGAGGGTTTGAGGACTATGCCAAATGTTGTGTGGAATCGGGGCAACCTGGGTTTCCTTTTTGCAGCCCTTATGTTGGACGAGGTAGTTGGGGTTCGAGGAGAGTTACCTCTGGTGGTGTGCGACTACTCAGATGTTTTCCCTGACGATCTATTTGAGTTACCACTGTGCCGTGAGGTAGAGTTCTCTATTGACCTGGTTCCTGGAGCTGCTCCCATATCTATACCATTTTATTGTTTTGCACCTGCTGAGTTGCGTGAACTCAAGGTACAGTTGCAAGAGTTGCTAGACAGAGGGTTTATATGTCCGAGTACTTCTCCGTGGGGAGCTCTTGCCCTTTTTGCAAAGAAGAAGGATGAGTCTTTACATCTGTGTATCGATTACAGGAAGCTGAATCAAGTGACAGTGAAGAACAAGTATCTGATGCCAAGGATAGGCGACTTGTTTGATCAGCTGAGGGATTCAAGCTTCTTCTCGAAGATTGACTTGCGATCAGGATATCACCAGCTGAGGATTAGGGATGAGGACATAGCTAAGACCGCCTTCCGGACTCGCTATGGTCACTACGAGTTTCTAGTTATGCCGTTTGGTTTGACAAACGCGCTAGCTCCGTTCATGGGTCTGATGAACCAGATCTTTCATCCTTACTTGGACAGCTTTGTGGTATTGTTTGTGGATGATATTATGATATATTCACCCACTAGGGAGGCACATGAGGATCACCTGCGAATCGTCATACAGACTTTGAGAGAGCATCGCTTGTATGCGAAGTACGAGAAGTGCGAGTTTTGGATGACTGGGGTGAGATTTTTGGGACACGTAGTGTCGACAGATGGGGTACTGTGGATTCATCAAAGACTGATGCTGTGACCGGTTGGGAGCGATTGAAGAGTGTCTTTGAGATATGTAGTTTTCTGGGTCTAGCCAGCTACTATCGACGGTTCATGAAGGACTTTGCTAGACTCGCTACACCGATGACGCATTTGACGCGAAAGGGAGTTGTGTTTGCTTGGAGTGATTCCTGTGAGTCAGCTTTCCAGGAGTTGAAGACGAGGTTGACTAGTCCGCCAGTGTTAATCATTCCAGAGCGAGGCTTGGGGTATACTGTATACTGTGATGCTTCATAAGACGGTCTCGGATGTGTTCTGATGCAGGAGGGTAAGGTTGTAGCCTACAGTTCCCGACAGTTGAAGACGCACGAGCGAAACTATCCTACGCATGATTTGGAGTTGGCAGCCGTGGTCTTCGCTTTGAAGACATGGCGTCACTATCTTTATGGTGAGCATTTCAAGGTTTTCTCCAATCACAAGAGCTTAAAATACTTGTTTTCGCAGAAGAACCTGAACTTGCACCAACGGCGGTGGATGGAGCTGTTGGAGGATTATGATTTTGGTTTGCAGTACCATCTAGGGAAGGCCAATGCAGTAGCAGATGCACTCAGTAGGAGATCTCACGGGTCGTTAGCTTCTGTGGCTATATGTTAGTGGGACATGCTTGCAGATGTTGGGGAGTTTGATTTGTGCCTTAGGGAGATCGCAACGGGTGCCACCTTATTTTCTGTAGTTACTCGATCAGCATTGATAGCACGTGTGCTAGAGGTCCAACAGATGGAATAGGAGGCTAAGATGATACGAGACCGCATTGCTAGTGGCAAGGATACAGCAGGATGGACTGTGGGTTCTGATCAGAGTTTGAGGTTGGCAGGCAAGTTGTTTGTGCCAGAATCATGCCGAGCTGAGTTATTACATGAGTGTCATCATTATCATCTTGTCGTGTATCTAGGAGGCACAAAGATGTACCATGACCTTCGTCGTCTATTTTGTTGGAAAGGGATGAAGAGAGATGTGATCCAGTTGTTTCCCAATGCGTCACCTGCCAGCAGGTAAAGGCGGAGCACCAGAAACCGATAGGGTTGCTATAGTCGTTGCCTATATCAGAGTGGAAGTGGGAGCACATCACAATGGACTTTGTGTTAGGACTTCCTCGATCACCTAGGGGACACGATGCCGTGTGGGTTGTGGCTGATAGGTTGACGAAGTCTACACACTTTTTCCACATCCGAGTGAGGGATTCGGTGGAACGACTGAGTAACTTGTACGTTAGGGAGGTAGTCATATTGCACGGAGTGCCAGTACCTATTGTTTCAGATTGAGATCTGCGCTTCACTTCGCGCTTTTGGCAGAGTTTGCATGAGGCCTTGGGGACGAACTTGATGTTCAGTACTACTTTTCACACCCAGATCGATGGCCAGTCAGAGAGGACCATACAGATTCTAGAGGATATGCTGAGAGCTTGTGTCCTTGACTTCAAAGGTTCGTGGAAGGATCATCTACCTTTAACAGGGTTTGTATACAACAACAGCTATCAGTCCAGTATTGAGATGGCACCGTATGAGGCTTTATATGGTAGACCGTGTAGATCACCCGTGTGTTGGATATATGTGGGAGAGACCACAATCTTGGGACCAGACATGGTACGGGAGATGATAGAGAAGGTTGCTGTGATATGCCAGCGCCTACTGATAGTGCAGAGTCGCCAGAAGAGTTACACAGACCAGAGGAGGCAACCTTTAGAGTTTGCAATGGGGGATCATGTGTTTCTGAAGGTCTCACCACGTAGAGGTTTAATGAGATTTGGTTGTAGCGGGAAGCTATCGCCTCACTTCATTGGTCCTTTTGAGGTTCTTGATAAGGTTAGAGAGGTTGATTATCGTTTGGTTTTTCCACCTCAGTTAGCATCTGTGCATAACATGTTCCACGTTTCTATGCTTCGGAGGTACGAGCCTGATCCTTCTCAAGTGTTAGATTGGGCAGAGCTGTAGATTGATGAGGATGTCACTTATGAGGAACGCCCAGTGAGGATTCTTGATACAAAGGAATGGGAATTGCGGGGCAGGATTATTACGTATGTCAAGGTCTTATGGCATCATCACGGGGCTGAGGAAGCTACATGAGAGCTGGAGTCTGAGATGCGTGCTAGATACCCAGACCATTTTACCTTGTGACCTTGTTGTGAATTTCGAGGACGAAATTCCTTAAGGGGGGAGAGTTGTGAGACCTGGACCCATCTCTTTTTTAGACTTACATGAAAATGTTCTGTTTTGCATATATTTGTTCGGTGTATGATTTATTCGCTTTGATGCATGTTTAGGTTTATCTGAGCATGCGGGGTCGGTTCCCAGGGTTGTAGGGACATGCCGTGCGAATTTCAAAAATTTAAAAAAAAAGATATTTTACAGACCTATAAATATCGAAACTTAGATATTTTCTAAAAAGACATTTTGAAAATTTAACTCCTAAGTTTCTTCCAAATTTCTCTCTACCTTTTCTCTAACTTCTCGGGGGCCCGGGGCTTAGTTTTTGACGGACCATCTGCTGATTCTTAGTATCGACATCGAGGGCTTTGCATCATCCAGTCAGAATTTGATTCTGACAAAGCTCGAATTTGCACGTGGATCGAGACGGTGGGTTTTTAACCCAACGAGGTAGAATTTTAGATTCTACTGTTGTACGAGGGATATATATGTAATCTTATGTTATTTCACCATGTAAAATGCATGAAAAAATTATTTATATTTCAAATCCGATTTTGGGTCTAAAACCATTTTTCGGCGTTTGGTTGGATGAAATCGAAAGAGGGATGTTCCTTTCGAGGTTTTGTGATAGCCTTGAGCTCGGGTATTCTTCTAGGTATCAAAATGGGTATTTTTGAGGCTTGATCTAAGATTTGGAAACCAAAACTGCAGCTCAAAACATGATCTGGACTGGTTCAGTCGACTGAACCCATGGGTTCAGTCGACTGGACTTGGCAGGTCAGTCGACTGAAATGACTTCTGTTTTGGGTTCTCTTTTCCAGTGTGTTTTTTAGTTGACTAGAGGGTGAGTCCAGTCGGCTGAACCTGGCTGTTTTGGAAAATGAGGTGTTTTGGTTCAAGCTTTCCTCGTGTGATGTTTATCCGAGGTTGTTATGAGATTCTATGGTTTCAAAAAGGGTTACCGGAAGTTCTCAAAAAGATGGTTTGAAAATGGAGTTTTGAGAAAACGTGTTTGTTGAAGGCTTGGAGCTAACGTTTGGGGTTGAGTCTCAACTTCTAAAACGTTTTCATGGCAATATGTGTTTACATGTTTTGGTTTGATCTCCATGGTTCATGGATTGGATCACATATATATACATATGTTGTTTATCTGCTTTGTGGGTTAGTTTTGAAATGTTATCCATAGATGTACCGGGACAATGGGTTTGTGAGTGGGCTTCCATTGCACCTTGGTGAACGTTCAGAAACGTGCGTAGCGTAGGTACCTACGTGCCTTCGAGTTAGTCCCCGTAAACGAGGTGGTTGGGTGCTTAGTACCCTCGGGCTGTGATCCCATAAACTAAGTGGTTATCAGATGCTTAGTACCTTCGGGGGCAGTCCCGTGAGCTAAGTTTTACATTGTCGTAACTCCGTATAGAACTTGTCATTATCTAGCTGATCTTCAGTGGTTCAGGACTAGGATAATGGGCAGGAGTCTATAGCGGTTACCTTGTCTGGTATGGCAGAGTCGGTACATAGGATCTCATTTATCTTGTCTCCTCGGTTGATTGTTGTCCCGAGTGGAGAATGTTATTTTACTGCTTTCCCTTAACTGTGACATGATAACTCTCAGGTTTATATGCATAGTTTCAAGGATGAAAATGAGAATTTTCAGATGGAAAACTGGTGATTTTTGTGAGAAAATTGTGTTGGCTTTTGTGGTCAAGCTAGCTCGCACCATATGATTGCATATCCTACTTTACAGCTTTATAGTCTGTTTCTATTGAGCTTTGGCTCACGTGGTGGGATTTTTTGAAAATTTTTTCCAGTGGATGCGAGGAGATGACCTAGATACCTGTTGAGACGTAAGACTAGTCGTAGTTTCTCCTATTTTGAACATATACCTCGACATGTGATGCCTGTTTTAGAAGGTGGGTTTTGTACGCCTTTTGGCGATATACTTATTCATGTATGGGATTGCATGATTTACATTTTTTATGAGAGTTGATATGTGGGGATATTTATTGAAACGTTGGCTTTGATTTCTAACTATAAAACTTGTTTTCTTAAATGGGTGTTTTGGTGGGCATTCACGTGACCCGGATGTTTGGGGCATGACACTTAATGAGCAATGTATGCAATATTATTTCTTTAATGTTATGCTTGAATGTCCTTTATTCTATATAGTATTTAATCTAGTGTGTAGAGTACGGCTTCCACACAGGAGATTAGATTTTAGGTTCTTGCAGAATATAAGTTTTATGTTTACAGTTTAGATGGAAATAGACATACCATTAGTACGACTGTAGCACAAAATTTTAGTAGGCCTATTTTGGTTACGAAAAACAAACAATAGCGTCTTCTATTGTTCCAACTCTCTATTCTAATACACTTTGTGTGTATTGAACGGAACACATTAGGATAATTAATTTTATACTAACTATCTAAATTAATTCACACTTTAAAGTTATTATAAACAGTGCTTATGACTTTAATTCTGAAATAATTATTAATTTGCGTATATTTGATTTTCGTTGTTTTGATTCATTAGAGGGTGCGATCTTATATAGGTCTATATTCCTGGTGAGTTAGGTAGTTGTATTATTTATTTGGTGAATATTAATTATTGATGGAGTTCACATCTTGAAAGATCAAGATTAACGATACCTCCTTAAAGAAGCTTATAAGTTTTGACCGGACTAAACTCTGCCGGTGAATTTGATTATTCAGCGGTCAAATAAGTTAAATGGAAGGGGCTTAATGTGAGACCCTATACCGTTGCTCCTTTTTTATATATAAGCGTGTTCGGTGTTTTGTACACGTTTTGGCATTTTCGCCTTAATATGCTTATATGCGTTTTGATGCATGTTTTGGTTTAAATAAGCATGTGGGGTTGGTCCCGAGGGCTGCGAGGAGTTACGGTGCAAATTTTAAAATTTGAAAAAAAAAGTTATTTGGAGGCCTATAAATATCTTGAGTTAGATATTTTTAAAAAATATTTTTAAAACTTCTCCACTAAGTTTTCTCTATATTCTCTCTGCCTTCTCTCTAACTTCTCAGGGGCCCAAGGCTTAGTTTTTTATGGACCGACAGCCGATTCTTGTTATAGGCATCGGGCTCTACGCATTCATTTGGATGGAATTTCATTCCGATGAAGCTCGATTTTGCACGAGGATTGAGGTGCGAGTTTTTAACTCACCGAGGTAGGATTCTAGATTGTATAACTGTTTTAGGGTGATACATGTAATTATATGCTACGTCACCATTTAAAAAGGCATGAAATGTGATTTATGTTTTAAATCCAATTTTGTGTTAAAACTATTTTTTGGCATTTTTGGTGGATGAAAGTGTGTTTTGAGGGTTTTCTTTTGAGATTTGGGAGTGAGGCTTGGGCATGTTGATGTCTGAGGGTGTTTAATGGGTGTTTGGAGGTTTGACTTGAGGTTTGGAAGCAAAATCGTAGCTAAAAAAAAATTTCTGGGCAGGATCAATCGACTGAAGCTATGAGTTCAGTTGACTAGATCATCATTTGGTGAGTTCAATCGACTGGACCTGGGAGGTCAGTCGACTGAAATTTCTTCTGTTTTGGTTCTCTTTTCCAGAGAGTTTTTCAGTCGACAGGGGGCTTGGGACAATCGACTGGGGTCCTGTGTGGGTTGTTGGTGTTGTTTTGGTGGTTTGGTGGTTGGATTTTGGCTTTTCTAGCCTTCCTCGAATGGTTTTAAAGCAATGAATTCATGAAATCTCGCATTTTGGAGGTTGGCTTTCAAAAGAATGGTTTGAAAAAGGAGTTTTTACGAAAACTTAGAGGAAAAATGGGTTTTGTTGGAGGTTTAGAGTTGACCCTTGGGGTTGAGGCTCCACCTTGAAAACGTTTGATAAAAGTGCATGTTTTTTATATACATGTTGATCTCCATGTTAATGGATGGATCTATATATTTCTCTTTGATCTCCTGTGTTGATGGATAGATCTATATACATGTTTCATGTATTTGTGAAAACATTTTGGTTTTGTGAAATGATTCTCTAGATGTACCGGGATAGTGGGTATGTGGCACAAGTTACCCTCGGTGTAAGTCCAAAAATGTGCGCAGAGTAGGTACCTTTGTTCTTCGGGGTAGTTCGCGTAAAGAAGGTGGTAGGTGCTTTTATCCTTCAATTTTAGTTCGTAAAGTTAGCTTTTACGTTATGGTGCTCCGTACAGAACTTGCCATTACCTAACCGATCCTATGATGTATAGGGATTGGGTAAGGGGCAGGAGTCTATAGTTGTTTTCTCTGTCCCTTTGTGACGGAGTCGATACATAGGATTCATTCTCTTTTCTTCGGTGTGTGATCCGAGTTGGAAATTAACGTTTTGGTTACTATTTTCCTTCAACTGTAAAACGTTGTTTTGACATTGCTTAAGTGATTGATTGTGGAGGAAAAACTGTTTTGGAGGTTTATGGAAAACTTGGGGTTTTATGATGTAAAACCTTCTTGGTTTTGTTTGTAGTTGAGTTAGCTTCCACCATATGATTGCATATCCTGCTTTACAGCTTTATAGTATATTTTTATTGGGTTTCGGCTCACGGTGTGGGATTTTGTCTTAAAACCTTTTTCAGGTCTGGAGGTTGATGGTCATGAGGAGTTGATCTAGTGGTACCGTGGTGGCGGAAAGCTTTAGTAGTTTTCCTTTTTGTATGTCTTCTTGAAGGTACATTTTGTATGCCTCAGGGCAATAGACATATGCATGTTATACAGGATGTTTACTGTTTATGAAAGATGCATATGGGATTTTCATTTGATTTCAACAGGTGAATTTGAATGTATGAAAACTTATTTTCATAAAACTGGTGTTTGGTGGATTTTCACATGACCCTGGGTTTTGGGGCGTGACAGCTTGGTATCAGAGCTCTGGGTTCGAATACTTGTGAGCCATGGGAAGAGGGTTTATCACCTAGTGACGTTGATTTTGTATGCTTGCTTGCATGTGTATAAACATTTTTATAACATGTTGTTAGCCTTTCGAGCATAATTATTTGTGAATATGTGGGTATGGAGGTTGAATCTTAGGATTGATGAGTCTTGCCTTCGGGCATTTGGAATAACAAATTTGGAAGCCAAGTTAGAAACGTGTTTGGCCGATGTGTTTTCTAGAAAGAAATCTGAATAGGTTATCCAAATGGATGAGTCTGTCTTGTTGGTTCTCCTCGGTATGTGGGACGTGTTTACATAACCTTATGTGGCTACATGTTAGCATGCTTATGTGCGTTATGTGTTTGTGTTACGTAGTAACATGCTGTAGGAAAGCTTAACTTGTTATATTTCTTTCTATAGAAATATATCCACACAGGGAGTGCAGGGATGGGGTCCACACAGGGAGTGCAGGGACGGGGTCGTGGCTGAGGCCGTGGCTGAGGTCGTGCTGATATTGGCAGTGCTAATGTCGTCCAGGAGATACTTGCCACTATGAGAGTTATGGCTGTTGCTACAAGGGCTAGAGTAAGGGTTCCTAAGCCAAGGGCTTCTGTGGCCATGAGGGAGTTCCAGCGGTTGGATCCTCCAACCTTTTTGGGGGAGCCAGACCCCAAAGTTGCTACTGAGTGGTTGGAAGTGACCACAACTATCTTCGATACTCTGGATATCAAGGAGGATGCTTTGCAGGTAAAGTTGGCGGCATTTCAACTACGGGAAGATGCCAGGGAGTGGTGGAAGTTCGTCAAGACCACGTGGGCTGCATTCATGAGAGTTTTCTTGGAGAAGTATTTCCTGAGACCTTCGAGAGATACTTACCGGGAGGAGTTCCTCTCTCTTATTCAAGGGAACCTTTCTATGGTCCAATATGAGGCTAAGTTTGCGAATCTGTTGCGGTTTGCAGTTGAGATGGTATCTACAGAGGAATTGCGCACTAGGAGGTTTGAGAGGAGCCTTCGACCTACCATCAAAGACAGGATTGCAGCTCTGGGTCTAGACGTGTACATCGCGCTAGTGGAAGCTGCCATCCGAGTGGAGAATTCGCTAACAGAGAGCTGCAGAGTTAGAGAGAGTGGGAGTCAATAAGGCAATGGAGATGCACAGTTCCAGAGGTGCAGATAAAAGCACCAAAGGTCGTCTGGACCTAGTTCTCATTTTGTTGGCTCGTATCAGCAGCAGTCATCCACACCTGCACCTTCAGTGGCCTCGATAGGAAGGTCAGGGCAGCGAGAGCTGATTTGTTATCAATGCGGATAACTGGGGCAGCGTTCAGTTGAGTGCCCACAAAAGGGCCAAGTACAGAGTTCAGCATCTGTTTAGTCACAGGCGAGAGATCCACTAGTATGCTTTGGATGTGGTTAGTCCAGGCATATTCGCAGATTCTGTCCCCAAAAAGGGAGTACCCAGGGTGCGATGGGAACGCCAGATGTGGTTAGTCCAGGCATATTCGCAGATTCTGTCCCCAAAAAGGGAGTACCCAGGGTGCGATGGGAACGCCAGCTGCTCCATCTGCGCAGAGACGGTAGACTCCTCAGCAACCTAGGGCCCAGACGTCTAGGTTTGTAGAGGGAGGTACTTCAGCTCAGTTAGTGAGGCAACCGACGACTCAGGGTTATAGTGGAAAGACCAGACCACCACAGGCCAGGGCTTATGTTCTTGCTGATCATGGTGCTTCCAAAGCACCAGTTGCATCTGATGCTACAGCTACTCCAGTTGTGATCAAAGGTACTCTTCTAGTCTTAGATCATGGGTCAGTGTTCTCATTGATAAGGGAGCATCACATTCTTTTATCTCTCCTACTTTTGCATCTGCATTGGGGTTACGGATAGACCCGTTGGGTAGTGCATTGAGCGTAGAAACCCCAATCAGTGGGAATGTAATGTTGAGTAGAGTTTGCAGCTCCTGTGAGTTTGGAGTTGCCAGTCGTTGTTTAGAGTTCGATTTTATCATTCTAGACATAACCACGTTTGATGTCATCCTAGGAATGGACTGGCTGACTACCTACCATGCCTTTATAGACTGTGAGCGACGGAGAGTGTCGATTTGTACGTTGGAGGGTGACTGCTTCTATTTTGTGGGTGATCGGGATGAGGGCTTGGTGTCTATGCCCGGTGCTTTTCGAGTTCGAGGGAACTTAGGTTTCCTCTTTCCTATTCTCAGGTTAGATGATCTGAGTGAGGTTCGAGGGGAGCTACCCCATGTGGTCTGTATTACCTAGATGTCTTTCCTAATGATTTGTTTGAGTTGCCACTGAGTTGAGATGTGGAGTTCTCCATTGACCTTGTTCCAGGAGCTGCTCCCATCTCTATTCCATCGTATCACTTTGCACTGGCTGAGTTTCGAGCACTCAAGGTGCAGTTGTAGGAGTTGCAAGACATGGGGTTTGTGCGATCGAGTACGTCACCGTGGGGAGCCCCAGCTCTTTTTGCAAAGAAGAAGGATGGGTCCTTGAGATTGTGTATAGACTACAGGAAGCTGAACCAGGTAATAGTGAAGAACAAGTTTCTTATGCCAAGGATTGACGACTTGTTTGATCAGTAAAAGGGGTCGCGCTGCTTTTCAAAGATTGACTTGAGGTCAGGGTATCACCAGCTGAGGATTAGGGACAAGGACATGGCGAAGACCGCTTTTTAGACTCGTTATGGTCACTATGAGTTTCTACTTATGCCGTTCGGTTAGACGAACGCACCTATGACATTTATGGGTTTGATGAACCGTATCTTCCACCCTTATCTGGCCAGTTTTGTGGTGGTATTCGTAGATGACATTCTGATCTATTCATCCACGAGAGCGATACATGAGGAGCATCTGTATGTTGTCTTGTAGCTTCTGAGAGAACATCACTTCTATACAAAGTTTGAGAAATGTGAGTTCTAGAAGTCAAAGGTGAGATTCCTATTGGAGGAAAAACTCTCAAGATCATTGTTTTTGTAAACGATTTTCTGTAAAAAATTAACTTGACGGACAAACGCCGAAACGAGCTCCAGATAAAACTTTTGACGAAGAACGATCAAAATAAAATCCGTGCAACCAAAGTTAATTTAGATGAATACCTCTTGTCAATCAAATCTTCAACTACGACTTGATTCCGAGTTGAAGCTTCAGGCAGATTTTCTACTATATTCCCTTACGTGATCCTCGAACGTAGTATGGGCTACAATTCTCTAAGAACTCATACCGGTAGAACCCTGATATATTTAAGTCTTGAAAGACAAAAATAATATCATATATGATATATGAGATATGAACTAACTTATATATGATGTATCAATCTCAAACTGGTTCAACCTACCCGCGTATATATAAGACTACAGCAGGGACCTGGGGAGTAATTATGAGAAAGACTTGAAGTGGAACACAAACACCTACTAGCGATTTCTGTAATTAAGGAAAGACACATAACGGTACCTGCAATTATGGAAAATCAGCAGCGGTTTCTGCAATTTTTATAAAACATTGAATTACAGTTCACACCACCAAAGAATTATAATTGCACTCTGACCCATAATCTCAAGACCTTATTGCATTGATCTCCTGTTATTAAATGCTTACCATTTCTCCCAACGTTAAGATTTTTTATACCCACAAATTAAATTTAATTACTGACAATTTAATTTAATCGGCATCTTGATATTCCTTAAGCCATTCCGCTTAACTTATTTGACCGTCGAATAATTAAATCCACCTGTAGGGTTTAGTCCGGTCAAAACTTATAAGCATCCTTCAGGGGGTGTCATCAATCTAGATCATTCGAGACGTGGATTTCGTTAATAATTAATAATTGCCATATAAATAATACCGCTATCTAACTCACCAGAAATATAGACCCATATAAGATCGCATCCTCTAATGAATCAAAATAACAAATATTAAATATATGCAAATCAATAATTATTTCAGAATTAAGAGGATAAGCACTATTTCTAATAACATTGGGGTGTGAATTAATTTACACAGTCAGTAGTTAGTACTAAATTAATTACCCCAAATGTCCCATTCAATAGACACAAACTGTGCTGGCACAGAGAGTTGGAACAATAGACGACACTATTATCTGTTTCTCGTAACGAAGACATGCCTACTAAAACTCTGTACCACAGTCGTACCGATGGTATGTTCATTTCTATCTAAACTGTGAACATAAAACTTATATTCTGCAAGAACTTAAAATTCGGTCTTCTGTGTGTAAGCCGTACTCTACACACCAAATTAAATACTATACAGAATATCGGACATCCATGTATATCAAAGCAATGATACGCATACATTGATCATAAAGATTCTCATAAAATAGAAAATTCATTTTATTAAAATTAAATACTAAAAACATAGTTTTCAGTATACCAACCTTAACAATCTCCCACTTATACTCAAAATCATGTTGTCATACATCTGACTCCCATGCCTTCTACATGACTATCGAAAGTCTTAGCTGGTAAGCTCTTTGTAAAGGATCTGCAAAGTTATCCCCTGATGCAAGCTCTATGTCTGACTGGAAATCTAAGTCTGTGTTCCCCAAAGATACTAGACTGTCTGCCTAGTAAACTAATATATAATTTTTAGTCCTTTTTAAGTACCTGATTATATAATCTTTACTGCAGTCTAATGCTCTTGCCCTGAGTTAGACTGATATTTGCTAACCATGCCAACGGCAAAACAGATGTCGGGTCAAGTGCAAAACATAGCATACATGAGGCTTCCTATTACCGAATCACTTTATCCTCTCTATCTTATCAGGTGTCGTAAGACACTAATCCTTCGATAAAGTGATTCTGTACCTGAAAGGGAAAACCCTTTCTTGGAATCCTGCATGCTAAAACGAGCAAGGATATCATCGATATACTTTGTTTGTGATAAGCCCAACATCTTTTGTTTCCGATCTCGTATAAGCTCGATCCCAAGGATGTGACTGGCTTCTCTCAAGTCCTTCATATCGAACTGCCCAAAAAATCATACTTTAACCATAGATAATGCCCCACATAATTTTCGATGAGCAAGATATCATTTACATAAAGTATTAGAAAGATCACCACACTTTTGTCACGCTTCTTATACACACAGGACTCATCCGAATTTTGAACAAAACCATAAGACTTTATAGCTTGATCAAATCGAGTGTTCCAAGACCTCGATGCCTACTTAAGTCCATAAATGGATCTCTTAAGCTTACATGTGTTCCTGGCCCTTTGCAATGAATCCGTCTAATTGTATCATGTAGATACACTTGTCAAGACTTTCGTTTAAGAAAATATGTATTGACGTCAATTTTCCAAATTTCGTAATCGAAATGTGCGACAATGGATAAGAGAATCCGAATAGACTTTAGCATGGCTACCGGTGAAAAGGTTTCCTCATACTCGATTCCTTCTTTCTGAGTGAACCCTTTAGTAACAAGCCTAGCTTTGAAAGTTTCAACCTTCCTGTCTGCTCCTCTCTGCTTCTTGTAGATACATCCAATGGGTTTTATCCCTTCGGGTGATTTTACAAGTTTTCATACTTGATTGGAATACATAAATTCCATCTCTAAATTCATAGCCCTTTGCCAAAGATCTGCATCTTTGTCTTGTAGTGCTTCATTATTGTTTTAGGGCTCGGTATCCAGTTCTGCCAGAATCTTGTCATAAAACTCTCCCAAGAACATATACTGGTCAGGTAGATGAACAACCCTCCCACTACGACGAGCCACTACCTGTGTCTGTGTACTAGCAGTAGCAGGCTATACAGAATCTGAACCTTATGCATCAGCACCCTGTTCTTGATTTGCACTTATCCCGATAATCCTCCAACGACGACGAGGTAATAGAATATCAGTGACTTGTGGTTCCTCTTTCGTTCTACTGGTATTTTCTCTCAGTTCTTCCAGAATAATTTTTCTATTAGGCCTGTGATCCATAATATAATTCTCTTCTAAGAATCGAGCATCGGTGCTAACAATAACCTTATGATCCTTAGGATTATAAAATAGACCACCCTTCATTCCCTAAGGATATCCCACAAAGAAACAAATTTCTGTCCTCGATTCTAACTTACCGCGTTCCCTTTCAGCACAAGTACTAGACACCTCTAAATCTGAATGTGTTTCAGACTAAGCTTATGCCCAGTTCACAATTCTGTGGGAGTAGAAGGTACTGACTTAGAAGGTACCAAGTTCAGAATGTAAGCTGTCGTTTTTAAAGCGAATCCCCGAAATGAATTTGGTAAACCTGAATAACTCATCATTGACCTTACCATCTCCATAAGAGTCCTATTCATTCTTTCTGCTACACCATTCTGTTGTGGAGTGCCAGGTGCAGTCAACTGGGATGTAATCCCCTCTGATGATAAGTTGTCTTTAAACTCTCCAAAGAGGTATTTCCCATCACGGTCGGATCGTAGTGATTTGATACTTTTACCTAGACGCTTCTCCGCCTTCGCCTTGAATTCTTTAAATTTTTCAAAGTATTCAAACTCACGATGCATCAGGTAAATGTATCCATACCTTAAGTAGTCATCAATGAAACTGATGAAGTACTCAAAGCCACCTCTAGCTTGAATTGTTATAGGACTACGCACATCAGAATGAACTAGCTCTGACGGTTCTTTAGCTCTATAGCCTTTGACCGAGAAGGGCTTCTTGGTCATCTTACCCTCTAAGCAAGATTCACAGACTGAAAGTGCCTCTACTTTCAATGAACTCAAAGGTCCATCTGTCTCTAGTATGTTTATCATTTTTAGATTAATATGACCCAAGTGTAAGTGCCAAAGAAACGTTTGGTTCATTAAAGAAGAAAACATTCTCTTATATGGTAAATTAGATGTGTTATTCATTTCAGTTAGTTGCAGTGTAGGAGAGATTTGAGTAATAATATAAAGATTATCCACCAATGTACCAGAACAGATAACCCGTTTATTATCCTTAATAACCACAGAGTTATTAAAATAAACAAAATATCCGTCTTTAGCCAATCTAGAAACGAAAACTAAGTTCCTTCTAATGGCAGGTACATAAAGACAATCTCTCAATATTAAAACCCGATCTCTACCAAAACTGAGAGTGACATCTCCTACTGCAACTGTTGTTACTTTTGTATTATTACCCATATACAGGTAAATCTCCCCATCACTAAGTTGTCGAATTTTTTGGAACCTCTGTAATAAATTATAGACATGATTAGTGGCTCTCGTATCTACACACCAGGTACCAGTAGATAACACTGCTAAACATGTTTCTATAACAAGTGAACAAAAATTACCGTGTTTGTTCTGCCTTCTGAGAAATACTGGACATATCTTTTTCCAGTGCTGGGTCTGGTTGCAGTGAAAACATCTGCCTTTTGGCTTTTTCACACCAGTCCGTAGCCCACTAACTACCCTGAAAAATGTATCTCCCTATTTTTGAACCTTTTTCTTCTTCATACCTCTCAGCCCCGAGGAAGAACCTTTTTCTGAAACAGACACATTTTTTGGTATTTAAGGAATACCTTTTGTAGTTAAAGTTATATCCAAGTTACATTTTCAGTCAACATAATTTGGTCCCGTTAGTTTGTTTTCTTTGAGTATTAAAGCGAGTGGGTTGAAATCTATTTTAATCCTGAGAATCACATAATTAAAAAAAATTATTAATTATGATGAGCAAAATTTTAAATTCATTTTAATTTGGTTCCCTCTACCATTTTAAAAATAAATTCGCCAGTAGCCTGGTAACTTGTAAATAACATGCCACGTTGGGTGGACGTCTACTATCCCTCATAAGATTATATAGGCCAATTCCTTTTAATTTTACTATCTAGACAACTGACCATACTAAGTAAAATTAAATAGCTGATATAGTTTCGGTCCAGTATATAGTAGCAGTGATTCAGTTGGAGAGAATACTATTATATACAGCTAAGCGTTAACCATCACCTAATCCCAAATTAATCGTTTCACAATGAACCCTTCAGTTAGAGAAGTGATCCACACTAACAATTATCCAGAATTATCCCTAAAGGAGATTTGTACTGGCGATACCGCAATTAATTTGTCTGTTGGGGAGGAAGGCCTTACTGCCGACACGCATGGTCTAATTGCATCGCCTACAAACTGGTGACGGAGACCGCGGGATTTATCTGTGAATAAATTTTCTTTCCCACTTAGATTTTTAAAATATTTTTTAGGGTTATAAAATTCTGTTTAATTTAAATAAATTTATTAATTTTAAAAATCACACGATCAGAAAAAATTAAACATTTTTCCGTGTACACGATTCTAAATATTCTGATTTATCAAGCCATCTTTCGAAAGTCACACGATCCGAAAAAATTAAATATCTTTCCATGTATATGATTCCAAATATTTTGATTTATCAAATCATCTTTCGAAAGTCACACGATCTGAAAGAATCAAACATCATTCCGTGTATACGATTCTAAAAATTTTGGTTTATCAAATCATCTTTTCGTGTTTAAATACGTAACAAATAAAATTTAATAAATGTACAGTTTTTCCTCCAGCTTTTCAGCTAAGGTAGTGATTAAAGGCGTTTATTTATTTTATTTTCCGTTCCACATTTTTCAAAAAATAATAATTTTTTTATTAAACATTTTTTTATTTAATTCATTCAAAAATCGAAATTAATTCCAATGTTTTTGAAATATATCCGATTTTATAAAAACATCATCTTAGACGTGATATTTTGTAAAAATAAAATATCTAAAATTTTTCTATTTTAATTAAAAAAACTTAATTTTAATTTTCATTACAAAATATTTTAATT
Organism: Heliamphora exappendiculata; assembly: GCA_034768845.1. NCBI lineage: Eukaryota > Viridiplantae > Streptophyta > Magnoliopsida > Ericales > Sarraceniaceae > Heliamphora > Heliamphora exappendiculata. The sequence goes on along the minus strand of JAOTRH010456203.1, from coordinate 4,561 downwards.
AAAATTAAAATTTTAAATTAATTAAATTAACAGGATAAATAAAATCAATATTTATCATCCACGCAGTTAATATATAAAAATAAATTAAATGCAAGATAAATATAAATTCCAGTTTTATGATTCGATTGAAACTCTAAATAGTTTGTCTTCTTTTAAGATAAGTTTCCAGTTGCATCAGGAGACTGCTACGGTTTGGAGAAACACTGCTTCCCAATTTTACTCTAAAGCTTTGGAAACCCCGGGAAGCTTGCGTTGCAGTTGCGAGTGGAAAACCGCTGGAATTGCGCACTTATTTGCTTAGGAAACAAGCTGTCGGCGTTTTCCACTTGATAGGGAATTGCTGTTGTTAGCTAACAATCCAAAATAATTCCCAAGGCGCCAACTCACAAAACCAAAACAGTGTTGGGAAACTTGGAATTAAGCTACACCACTATTAAGAAAAATTCGGCACACTATTTGCGCCACAGAAAACTGCTTGTGCGCCGTTTGGAAAGCGTGCCGAAATAGCTTTGATGAGTTGGATTTTTGCTGAAAAGCCACTGCCCCGTTGCTTGCATATTGGATCACTGCTGCGGTTTGCTCTTGCTTGCGCCTGGGACCTTCTGGCTTCACTGTTTGGGAATCGGCTCCTATTTGGCGCGCTACAGTTGGCACAACAGTTTGCTACTGTTTGCTACATTGATTTGCTTGGAAAAGCTGCGCCTTGGAAACCCGGAACTACTTCAGCCAATTGGGACTCCCGCAACCACTGTTTTGGATTGGCTTTAGGCGTTGTTACTTCACCTTTAGGCACTGACTTCTATGTTGTGGCTGTTTGGCGTTGGCTTCTGTGTTGCGGTTGTTTGCATTCTTTTTTCTCTCTTTTTCTTTTTTAACCAGAAAAAATTCTAAAGAGAAAAAAAATTGCAAAGCAATAAAAAAAAAATTCGTGGTTAAAAACCACCGGAACCACTGCCGGTTGCCGCCGCCAACCATCACTGCCGTTCTTCCATTCCTGTTCTTATTTTTCTCTTTCTAATAAACTAGAAAAAATAACTTAAAGAATATAAAATATTTTACATCGAAACCTATATCCCGTAGGCTCACATTCGATCTAAAAAAATAACCTATCACGGTCAACCCCCGTGATTAAAAAAATTAATTAAATCATCATCCATGCATTCAATGAAACATGAAAATAAATGATGATCATAAAATTAGAATTAGAATGTCTGCAAAACAAAGTTAGCACAGTTCTAATTCTACCCGGCCCCGATTACCGTAAACAAAAAATAAAACGGCTCTGATACCAATTTGTTGAAGGCAAAACTGTAAATATCATTATTTTTGTAAACGATTTTCTGTAAAAAATTAACTGGACGAACAAATGCAGAAACGAGCTTCAGATAAAACTTTTAACGAAAAACGATCAAAATAAAACCCGTGCAACCAAAGTTAATTTAGATGAATACCTATTGTCGATCTAATCTTCAACTACGACTTGATTCTGAGTTGAAACTCCAGTTAGATTTTCTACTGTATTCTCTTACGCCATTCTCGAACGTAGTATGGGCTACGATTCTCCGAGAACTCGTATCGGCAGAACCCCAATATATTTAAGTCTTGAAAGACAAAAATAATATCATATATGATATGTGAGATATGAACTATAGGGTTACAGCAGGGACCTGGGGATTAATTATGAGTAATACTTCAAGTGGAACACAAACACCTATTAGCGGTTTTTGCAATTAAAGAAAGACGCATACTAGTATCTGCAATTTTCATGAAACACTGAATTACAGTTCACACCACTAAAGAATAATAATTGAACTCTGATCCATAATCTTAAGACCTTCTTGCATTGATCTCATGTTATTAAATGCTTACCATTTCTCCCCACGTTAAGATTTTCGATACCCGCCAATTAAATTTCATTACTGATAATTTAATTTAATCGGTATCTAGATATTCCTTAAACCCTTCCGCTTAACTTATTTGACAGTCGGATAATTAAATCTACCTGTAGGGTTTGGCCCGGTCAAAACTTATAAGCATCCTTCAGGGGTATCATCAATACCGATCATTCGGAACGTGAATTCCATCAATAATTAATATTTTCCATATAAATAATACCGCTATCCAACTCACCGAGAATATAGACCCATATAAGATCGCACCCTCTAATGAAGCAAAACAACGAATATTAAATATATGCAAATCAATAATTATTTCAAGATTAATAGGATAAGCACTATTCATAATAACTTTGGGGTGTGAATTAATTTACATAGTCAGTAGTCAGTGCTAAATTAATTACCCTAAATGTCCCGTTCAATACACACAAAGTATACTGGCACAAAGAGTCGGAACAATAGACGACGCTATTATCTGTCCTCATAACCAAGATAGGCCTACTAAAACTCGTGTCATAGTCGTACTAATGGTATGTCCATTTTCATATAAACTGTGAACATAAAACTTATATTCTGCAAGAACTTAAAATCTGGTCTTTTGTATGTAAGCCGTACTCTACACACCAGATTAAATACTGTACAGAATATCGGACATCCATGCATATCAAAGAAATGATACACATACATTACTCATAAAAATTCTCATAAAATAGAAAATTTATTTTATTAAAATTAAATACTAAAAATATGATTTTCAGTGTACCAACACTAACAATTCCTTGGACACGTGGCGTCGAAGGATGGGGTATCAGTAGACTCGTCGAAAACTGATGGCATGATGGATTGATAGCGATCGAAGAACGTCTTTGAGATTCGCAGTTTTTTGGGTTTGGTAGGTTATTATCGACAGTTCGTCAAGGATTTTTCTAGGTTAGCAGCACCTATGACACGCCTGACACGGAAGGGAGTTACGTTCGTATGGACCGAGTCCTATGGGTCATCTTGCCAAGAGCTGAAGAGGAGATTGACTAGTGCGCCAGTGTTGATTATTCTAGAGCGAGGTCCGGGGTATACAGTGTATTGCGATGCGTCACATGATGGCTTGGGATGTGTATTGATGCAGGGAGGTAAGGTTGTAGCCTATGGCTCGCGACAACAGAAGACACATGAGAAGAACTACCCTACACACGATCTGGAGTTAGTAGCCGTGGTCTTCGCCTTGAAGATGTGGCGATATTATCTATATGGTGAGCACTTTGAGGTTTTCTCTGATCATAAGAGCTTAAAATACTTATTTTCGCAGAAAGACTTAAATCTTCGTCAGCGACGATGGACGGAGTTATTGGGAGACTACGACTTTGATTTGCAGTACCACTTGGGAAAGGCAAATGTTGTAGCTGACGCGCTCAGTAGGAGATCTCATGGTTCGTTAGCTTTTGTAGTTGTACGAGAATGGGATATGCTTGGGGATGTTGGGGAGTTTGTTCTATGTCTCGGAGAGACAGGGGCAGGTGCGACCTTGTATTCAGTAGCTTCACAACCTGCATTGGTTGCACACGTGTTAGAAGCTCAGCGAACTGATTAGGAGACTCAGATGATACGGGATCGCATTGCTAGTGGGAAGGACACAGTAGGATGGACGGTGGGTTCAGATCAGAGTTTGAGGCTGACAGGTAGCTGTTTGTGCCAGAATCGTGCCGTGCTATGGTGCTACATGAGTTTCATCATTCACGTCTTGTAGTGCATCTAGGAGGCACGAAGATGTATCATGATTTACGCTGTCAGTTCTGGTGGATCAGAATGAAGAGGGACGTGATCCGATTTGTGTTTCGGTGCCTTACTTGTCAGCAGGTAAAGGTGGAATACCAGAGACCATCAGGATTGTTGTAGCCTTTGCCTATATCTGAGTGGAAGTGGGAGAATGTCATGATGGATTTTGTATCTGGACTTCCTCAATCGCCGACGGGGCATGATGCTATTTAGGTTGTGGTTGATAGGTTGATGAAATCTGCGAATGTCCTCCCTATTCGAGTAAGAGATCCAGTGGACAGATTGATTAGATTATACATCCGAGAGATAGTCCGACTATATGGAGTACCTGTGACTATTATTTCTGATCGAGACCCACGCTTTACATCGCGCTTTTGGCAGAGTCTTCAAATGGCTTTGGGGACGAGCTTCACTTTCAGCACAGCTTTTCACCCCCAGACCGATGGTTAGTTTGAGAGGACCATACAAATTTTAGAGGACATATTGAGGGCCTGTGTGCTTGATTTTTGGAGGCATGATCTGCAGTCTTCAAACAGGGGAGGACCATCTATCATTGGCAGAGTTTTCATACAACAACAACTATTAGTCAAGTATTAGAATGGCACTGTATGAGGCTCTGTATGGTAGAATGTGTAGATCGCCGGTGTGTTGGACAGAGGTGGGTGAGCCCATTGTTTTGGGACCTGACTTGGTACGGGAGACTACTGAGAAGGTTGTAGTGATTCGTCAGTGTCTGATGACAGCTCAAAGCCGCCAGAAGAGTTATGCAAATCAAAGGAGGAGACCGTTAGAGTTTACCGTGGGGATCATGTGTTTTTGAAGGTCTCGCCACGTAGAGGCTTGATGAGGTTTGGCCGCAGCGGGAAGCTATCACCGTGCTTTATTGGACCTTTTGA